>JAJPUD010004493.1:35320-47355 GCA_023553655.1 Myrmecobius fasciatus
TTTCGTTTCCCCATGTTTCTTCTAACTCTCTTTTAAGATTTTTTATGTAATCTTCAAAGAAAGCCTTGTGACATGGAGACCAATTTATGTCTCTCTTTGGGGCTTTTTCTGGAGTTGCTTTACCTTTAGGGGCCTCAGGATTTGAGGTCTGTTCTTCCCTCTCTCCATAAAAGTTTTCTATGGTGAGAGCTCTTTTTGGTTTTTTATTCATTTTTTTTTTAAAGGTGTGAGGTCTGTTTAGGGCAAAGGTGGGACAGCTGCTTTAATTTGCCCTGGGGCAGTTCTGCTGATTGAATTATTTCAGGAACTGGGCAGTTCTGCTGATTGAATTATGTCAGGTGCTGGGCAGTTCTGCTTTAGTTCACCCTGGGGCTGTTCTGCTGATTGAATTATTTCAGGTACTGGGCAGCTCTGCTGATTGAATTATTTCTGGTGCTGATCAGTCCTGTTGTTTGATTGATTGCTTTAAGGTGCTGTGTAATGGCAGCTAGGTCCGATGCTCATGAGGGGTTCAGTGGTTCACAATCTATCCCCCTCAAAAGGCAGACCCTCCAAACCACCTGCCCACAATCAGGACAGATTGGTCCAAGAGGCCCGCAGAAGACTCCCAGGTGTGTGAAAAGCACAACGCTCCCACTCCTGTTCCGACTCCTGTTCCAGCTCCCTGCTCCAGCTCCCTGCCCCAGTCTCCCTGCGCTGCAGTCTGGGTTCAGCAGACCACCCCC
This sequence comes from Myrmecobius fasciatus, assembly GCA_023553655.1. NCBI lineage: Eukaryota > Metazoa > Chordata > Mammalia > Dasyuromorphia > Myrmecobiidae > Myrmecobius > Myrmecobius fasciatus. Next base: position 36,046 of record JAJPUD010004493.1, read on the forward strand.
CTGCCCAATTAAAACAGACCTGTTTTGAGGTTCTTCCAGAGTATCTTCTTCTAGAATCGTGTTGTTCTCCAGATATTGTGGATTTTTTTGCTTCAAAATCAGTCTAGAGGCTTCATATGTTGTTGGTTTGAGGGGAGGTTAGAGGAGGTTACAGAGACTCCTGTCTGATCTCTGCCACCATGGCTCCACCCCCGGAAGGAAGTCCCAGAACTGGACTTTGGAGAGGAATAAAGAATCAGTGAACATGAAATTGGACTATCATTTACCCCATTGTTTTTGTTTAAAACCTTTTCTTCTCAAACTCCCAGTTCTATCCTCTCTCCTCTTCAACAGATGACCTTGCCTTTTGATTTACAAAGAAGATTAAAATCATTTGTCCTGAGCTTCCACATCTTCCTTTCTTCTTGCCTTTGACCCCATCCCTTTCTCTTTCTTTTGGAATCTTGCCTCAGTGATCATTCTCTGTCTCTGTCTTTCTGCTTCTCTCTTTCTTTCTCTGTCTCTCTTTTTTTGTCTCTGTCTCTTTGTCTCTGTGTGTGTGTGTGTCTATATCTTTCTGTCTCTGTCTCTCTCTCTCTCTCTCACACACATAAACACACACACACACACACACACACACCTTGTTACTCCTTTTCTGCCTTTGAATATGCTTAGGTCTCCTCTATTCTTTAAAACAAAACAAAACAAAACAAAACAAAACAAACCCTCAACCTAAAATCCTTCCCTTGAACTATTATCCTTTTTTTTTTATCACTCCTGCTTTTCACTGTTGAAACATCTGTTCTCATAGCTTTTCCCTTCCTTACTATTCACTCTATCCTGGCTTTTTTTCTTTCTTTAGTTATAACTAGGGAACTACTGAGTCTCCCTCAGAGTGCCAAACAACGCCATTCTGGGACATACTTCTTTCCCACGGGCAGCAGATGAGTTTTCCTTTGAACCAGTCGCAAAAATTTTCTATAAATAGGAAAGTATTGAAAGTTAAATAAAAATCAAAGAAGATGAGGACTGAAAGGAAGTCATTGGGTTTAATGGCTTTTGAGAGAAGTTCAATAGATTAGTAGAACTGAAAGCAGAGGTATATACTTTGTATATAGAAATGCCCATTTTTTGTTGGGAGAGATTTGTGAATTTCAGAATAAAAAAATTCCAAAATAAGTATGATATGAGGGGAAGGGAAAGGAGACATGATAACAGTATTTGAAGGGCTGTCTTCTGGAAGAAGGGTTAGCTATATTCTGCTTGTTTTCAGGGAACAGACTTAGGAAGCAGATTTAGGTTTGGTGCCTGGAAAACTTTCTCAATTTGAATTATCCAAAAATTCACTGGGAAATTCTTTATGGAGCCAGGGAATAACTGTGGGAAGAAGGGTTGAGGCACCTGGAAAGAGAGGAGAAAAGATGGGGACTCTGAAGGGGGACTTTATCTTTTCATAGGATCCTGGGATTTAGAGGTAGAAGAGATTATAAATCATCTAATCCTACTCCCTCATTATACAAGGAAGAAAAATAAGGCAAAAGGACTTAATTGAGGACACATAATTCTGATAAGTTATTGTTGAGTCATTCCAGTTGTCTCTGATTCTTTATGATCCCATTTAGGATTTTCTTTTTTTTTTTTAATTTTCAAAAGTATTTTATTTTTTTAAATACATGTAAAAATTTTCAACATTCATTTTAGTAAGACTTTTCTCCCTCCTTCCCTTACCTCCTCCTCCCTAAGACAGCAAGTAGGTTAAATATGTGCAATTTCTCTTAAACATATTTCCATATTTATCATGTTGTACAAGAAAAATCAGACTAAAAGGAAAAAAAATCATGAGGAAAAAAAAAAAAACAATTGATCCACATTCAATCTCCACAGTTGGCTCTCTGGATGTAAATGGCACTTTGTTTCACAAATTTATTGGAATTTGACTGAATCACCTCACTGTTCAAAAGAGACAAGTCCATCATTGTTGATCATTATATAATCTTGCTATTGTTATATACAATGTTCTCTTGGTTCTGCTCACTTCACTTAGCATCAGTTCATGTAAATACAGGTTTTTCTGAAATCAACCAGCTCATCATTTTTTATAGAACAATAATATTCCATTACATTCATATATCATAACTTATTCAACCATTCCCCAACTGATGGGCATTCACTTAATTTTCAGTTCTTGCCACTACAAAAAGAGCTACTACAAACATTTTTTGCACATATGGGTCCTTTTCCATTTGGGATTTTCTTAGCAAAGATACTAGAATGGTTTGCCATTTCCTTCTCCAGTTCATTTTACAGATGAGGCAAACAAGGTTAAAAAAACTTGCTGCCCAGCTGGTAAGTGTCTAAGGTCAGATTTGAACTCAGGAAGATGAAACTTCCCAATTCCAGATCCAGCGCTCTGTGCATTGCTCCACCTAGATGTCCTATCTCATAAATTGCAGAGTTATAATTTTAACCCAGGTCTTCTGCTAATCTAGCATTCTTTTCACAGCATCCTTTCCTTTATCTATCTCTACCCTGTAGTAGGGGTAAGTGACTATGGTGACCATTTATCCTCCAGATAGTGACATTTGTCCCCCACATCAGGCAATGTTCTGGTCATTTGTATGTGTTGGGAGTGGGGAACAAAGGAAAAAAAAAACAAGGATCTCAGCAGCAGTAAGAACATAAGCCCTGAAGTCAGAGGATCTGAATTCAAAATATGACCTCAGATACTTAGCTATGTGACCTTGGGCAACTTAACCCCAATTGCCTTTTTAAAAAATCAAAGGTTAGGGGCAGCTAGGTGGCAAAGTGAATAGAGCACCAGCCCTAAAGTCAGGAGGACCTGAATTCAAATTTGGGCTCAGACACTTAACATTTTCTAGCTGTGTGACCCTGGGCAAGTCACTTGATCCCAATTGCCTCAGAAAAGAAACCAAACAACCAAAACCCCAAAAACCAAAAGTTCTTTCAGTCAGCCTTTTTACCTCTCCCTACATGGCTAGATTGTTTCATACCTGTTCCTTTTTTTCACTAAAGGAAGGAGGAAATGCAACCTCTGTCCTCAAGGAGTAGTCCATTTGATGGGGAAGACTATTTCTGCCCTCAAAGAACTCCCAATATATTGAGGGGATCATAGGATCTTGTCCTCAGGAGGTTCCCAATTTGAGGGAATTGTTATTCTCAAGGAATACCCAGTAATAGAAGAAATAATTTCTTCTGTCAGAGCTTTCAAATTCCTTTTCTCAGAGAGCTCCAAGTGTGATGAAGGGGGTATAGTCTGTGTCCTTATAGGGCTCCCAGGCTGATTGGGAGAGACACAGCTCCAAGTGTGATGAAGGGGGTATAGTCTGTGTCCTTATAGGACTCCCAGGCTGATTGGGAGAGACACAGCTCCTGTTAGTGTGATGGAGAAAGGACAGTTAAACAAGACACTGATGGGGTCTCTGCATTGGACTGGGATGAGAGGAAGAGGTAGAAGAAATGGCAGAAAAGGGGATTTTAGTTGACTTCATCTTTGTAAAGCATCTTCCACATCTAGGCTCATGACTGCGCTTTTGCAGAGTTCAGAGAGCATGTAGCTGAACAAGACATGGGGATGAAGATAGAGATTAGAAATGATACAATTAAATATTCACATCATATACTTGCTGATCAGGATCTTTGGCTCAATCCAAGAAAAATGAGCTTCAAGTCTCAGGAGGGAAGTCAAGACGTTACACACATGCACCGACTAAGTAACAATGCCAGGCAGTGGGTGATTGCGTGCCAGGATGAATGACTAACACAGACAGTAAGTGATGTAGGAGTGCAGGAAAGGAGAAATTCTTCATAAAAAGGAGAGCTTGACACTGGAGGTGGGCCTTAAAGGATGAATGTAATCTGAATTTCACAGAATCATGGAAATTTCTACTTGGAAGTGATTTCAGTAGTTGTCTCCACCCACCTATATCCCATCTCAAAGGAATTCCCATTACAACATATCATACAAGTGCTCATCCAGTCCTTGTTTGAAAATCTCCCACAAGAAGGGACCTTCCACTTTCCAAGGCTAACATTCTGGTATTGGATTGATCTGAAAGAAAATTTTTCCTGATATCAAATCTAAAGTTGCAACTTCTATCCATTGTTTCTGGCAGGATGTGGCTAATTAATCTTCCCTGAACGTGACAAATATTTTGAAGATGGCTATCATGTCCACCCTTCTTTTTTCCTGATTAAGCCCTAGTTCTGTCAACCAAGCCTTAAATGGCATAGATTCAAGATAATCACCATTGTGATCACGCTTCTCTGAAACTCTAGTTTATCACTCTTTTTGATCTGGAAAGTTTATATCTCAATTCCTCCATGTGTAACAACAAGAGGTTGGAAAAGATCACTTTTGTAGTCTTCCATTTTTGAAGTTCTATGTTCCATGGGAAAAATCAGGGAGGGCATTGCCCTTGGAGCAGGGGTTGGGAGACAGGAGGGATGTTAGTATATGCTGAGGGCAAGAAGAATAAGAAGGGAGCCTTAGCTTCAGGCTGCCATTTTCCTCAGACCTTAATCAGTCTTGAGCAAACAATCTCTTGAAGGTCTTCTTGTCGGGTCATTGGGTGGAAGTAGAGGCTCCTCTTTCTCAAGAGTGACTGCTTTCTTTCCCCAGAGGCCTTTCTTGTCAGAGTTTAGCTCTTTCCCCTGTATCAGTATCAACAAAATGACTGATTTTTCTAACACTATGAGAAACTTGGCCAGCTTAGAGAGATTGAGGTACCAGCCTGGGACCACCCAATGAGGGAGACACTGAGGTTTGGGTGAGGCTGAAGAAAGGGCACTTAGGAGAATCTCTTGTCCTTTCCCGACCATGCAACAAACCAGTAAAGATTGAAAATTGATCAACAGGTTGAGTTTCCCCCCCCAAAATGAGAGCATTTTCTCAGCCATCTCAAATGTGGTTTTAAATGAAAAACACATCCCCATCAGAGTAAGAGGATTGTTTAGATTAAGGGAGCTCCTCTCCCTCCCCCTTCCCCAATCCTTCCTGCAAACATGTGATTATATTTATTTCGACAGAGGATATGAGCCCTGGTTGTCTAACACCAGTCCCCCTTCTTACATCCCCCCATCTCCCAAACACACACACACACACACACACACACACACAGCCTCACTCCTATCCCCATTACTCAGGGCACTTCACCATCGGGTATGTTGTTATTTTTTTCTAATAGAACAGCAAAATTGCTATTTCTGGGTTTGGGGAAACTTGGAGCTGTCCTCAAATTCCTGCCCCACTTTCTGTTCCCAGGTCCCAGGACTGCCTTCTTTCTTCCTCTTCTATCCTCATCTTCCCTCTCTTCCCATTAGTCCAGTTCACGTCCAGGCTTCCAAAACAGCCCAAACCCTCATCCCCTTATACCCAGAATGTGCCTGATGGTTTCTGTACCTTCAGCCTTTCCTACCAGTCTGCCAGAGAGAGCTTTGCTCACTAGCCTTGGAAGCTGTTTTCCTCAACATTCCAAAGTTCAGGGCCTTCTATCAGATCCTCCTGTTTATTATGTTGAACTTCAATTCTTAAGCCTGACTTTCCTGCCTTCTCTCACAGCCTTCCTTGCTCCATCCCTTTCTGGCTCCAGTTGTACAAACCTGTTCTTATCTCCTTCTGTCCACACCTCTCCCCTCTCTCATGTCTTAAAGCTGTTCACTTAGCTGACCCGGGATGCACTTCCCCATTCTTCTCCCAACTGTCTTTCTCCAGGAAGCCTTCCCTGAAATCTCCCTATCCCTACCCTTCTCAGCGCCATTGATCCTCTCCCCTCCCCAGCCTTAATGACCACAGCTTTCTCCTTGGAGAGAGAGCCTGCTTTGTCTTTTTTTCTTCTTCTTCATGTACTTCCCACACTGCCTCGGGAGCTCCCCGTAAAACAATGACTTTTCTCCTGTTCTACTTTTTTTTCCTCCTGTTACTGCTGTCCCTTCCCCCAAAGGAAGATTCCTGGGTGTTTGCCAGGCTTTGTGATGCTTGAGATCCCCCTCAGAGAGAAGGGACTTAAGTTTTTCCTGTCTGGAATTTTCCATTGGCCCATTAATGACTTTTTGTCACAATTGACAGCAACTGGATGTGAATTAGCTTAATTTAGGTCTTTCTCCCAGTATAGGTAGGAAGGGGCTAGGAATGGATCTGAAGAAATTAAGGTGGTGGGATCTAGCACACAGGGTCAGAGAGGCTGAATGAAAGGAACCTCTATTCTATGCTTTTGTAGATTCGTCCATCATATATGCTTTTCCCCTTGATGTCAGGTTCATTTAATTACTTAGTAAAGGATTATTTTTAACCCTACCCCATCCTAGTGAGATTAAAAAAAGAATTTGGACTGTTCAACTAGGGCAGTAGAGCTAGGAGAATCCAGGTAACCTAGAAGCTTAGCAAGAGCTGCTGAAAGGAAACAGGTATTTCTACCCTCAACCTAGTCAGATTCCATATAGCATGAGAAATCCTTGCAGATAGAGGGATCTGGGGCTCAGCAGCAAGTGACCCCACTGTGTTCCTTTCCCCAATTCAGGTGTTTTGTTTTGTTTTACAATCCTCTCTAAGACTAGGAACTCCCCACGGGGAGGGAGCTGCACACAAAAGATGGTTAGTACAGTTATACAAACTACCTTCTTTGAAGTCCATCTCCCTCTCATTTCACAAATAATCCCTCCCCCCCATCCTTATTGTTTTGACTACTGCTATAAGACATTTTTCTATGTAACCTGGGAGGTTGTGTGTCTCTGTGTCTCTGTGTGTATGTGTATCAGAGATAAAGAAAAACACAGAGAAGGAAAGAAAGGAAGGGGAGAGAAAGAAGGAGAGAGAGAAAGAAGGAGAGAGAGAAAGAGTGAGTGAGAGAGAGAGAAGGGAGAGGGAGAGAGAGAGAGAGGGAGAGAAGGAGAAAGAGAGAGAGAAGGTAGAGGGAGAGAGAGAGAGACAAAGAGAGGGAGAGAGAGAGGAGAAGAAGAAGAAGGGAGAGGAGGAGGGAGGAAAGGGGAGAGAGAGAGGAGGAAGGAAAGAGAGAAAGAGAGGGGGGGTGGAGAGGGAGAGAAGGAAAAAGAGAGAAGGGGGAGAGAGAGAGAAGAAGGAGAGGGAGAGAGGAGGGAGAGAGGGAGAAAGAGAGAGAGAGAAGGGAGAGAGAGAGAGAGAAAGAGAGAGAAAGAGAGGAAGAGAGAGAGAGAGAGAGAGAAGAAACAGAATAAAGGACCAGGATCCACTCCCTCTGATGGTGAATTATATTGTCTCTGTCATTATGAGGAGTGGTGGGGGGTGGGGTGTCAGACTTTGGTTTTCTGGCATTTCATTTATGCCTTGAAAATGGGTTTGGGTTGTCAGGAATTCTGAGGACGGGAATCTAGGGTATGGGGGGGGGGCTCCAGGAACACTCTCTCTCCAACATCTTACGGATTGTTTTCTGAAGGCTGAGGGCAGGATCAAACATCAAAAGCAGGCCAGGCTGGTGCCTGGGCTAATGGAACTGTGGAGGCTCATTCCAGATGTTTGCAGCTGTTTCCTCTCATTGTGCGGTCCAAAATCCTCTGTCTCTCCATCTTGGGGATAGATGTTGATTTGGCCTTTGAGGCTGACTATTCCCAGGCATGAAGTTGGTGTGTTGGACCTCTGCTTCCCTTATCCTAAACTCCATTCCTTCCACTCTCCCCCTAATTGTTGGACCATTTACTGACCTGGTAACTCGGGAAGCCTTTCTCGAAGTCTAACCTGTATTCTCTTTGCTGAAATTCTAGGCTATTTTCTTTGGTGGGGAGGTGGGGGTAAAAATAGGAATAGGATAGGAAAAGAGACTCAGTAGGTCCAGTGGAACCTCCAATGACAGGGAGAGAGGAAAATGAGATGCTCTGATCCTTGCCATTTGGGGGGAAATGTAGGGAGATAATGAAATATTTAGAGCTGGAGTTAATTTGAAAATGGTATCCTTCTACTACAAAGCACTCAGCCATCAGATGGGATATTAGCTTCTTCTTTGGCTCAGTTCTCTCATTCCAAATGTTATAAGCTTCTAATATGGATATAATACAATCAACTTTATTACAAATTTAATTGTTTACAGAAAGTCACCAAGCTTCAGACATTGTCTTAGAGGTCTAAACTCGGTGGGGTGGTGAAAGAGCCAGGAGAAAGACAGAGAAAGGAAGAGAGGATGGAAAAGAATGGAGAATGAAAGGTTGAAGGACAATAGAGAAAGATGAGGAAAAAAGGAAGGAAGGAAGGAAGAAAAGAAAAAGAAAATAGAAGGAGATGGAAGGACAGCAGAAGGAGGAAGAGTATGATAAAGAAGATTAAAAGAGGAATGGAAGAAATGAAAGAAAGAGGAGACAGAATGGAGAAGGTTAGAGAGGGAAAAAGTAGGAGAAAAATAGAATGGATGAGAGACAACAGGGAAAGAAAGAAGAGAAGAAATAGAGAAAACTAAATTAGAAAAACATTGAAGAGAAGGGGGTGAGGAAATGAGGACCAAAGTGAAGAAGAAGGAAGAGGGGACAGTTGGGTAGAGGGTAAAGGCCAGATTTTTCTAAGCAAAAAAAGGGGTGATTAGGGACCCTAACAATTCTGCCTTTTTTGAAAGCCATATCACAGGGTTCAATTTAACTTTCCATTACAAAAGCATTCCCCCGATCATAATGCCAATATCAGCTTCATTTTGGGATCTGGTACTTCTAATAGCTCTAGGGAAGAACACTGGAGGATCAAGTAGAAATTGAACTAATATTGGAAGCTTTGTCCCAAGACACTAGTGACTCAGTGGGGAGAGTAAATAATGATTATGAAGTAATGATCAAAGAATTATTCACTTGGATAGGAGGGTGTGTAGGGGGAAGGATGGGGAAATGGAAAGCTATCCTCTTCACAGAGGTTGGGGGAAGGGAGTTTAACCATTTGTTGGGCCCAAGCTTCAAGGTAACTGCCTCTCTCCTACATTTCTGTTCAGAAAGGGATGCTGATCAGAGTAAGCATTTCCCAGAAGGACCTTGAAATCTTGGGGAATCTATACTCTTAGAACATTGGATGTGATAACTTTACTTTTTTGAATTGAGTAGAATGGGTATAATAATTTGTTCAGAGACAAACTTAGAACATAAGTCTCTTGGTGCCCTTTCCACTGTTATAAATTACAGTCTGAAAAATTAAAAGGAATAAGGATTGTGATAGTTATTTTCAGTGGAGAAGAGAAGAAGAAAGAAGCAGTTATAGCTCAGGTCTGATGACATGAACTTTGGAAATCATCATGAACCTTCTCTCTCTACTCACAGCTACCCAAATCTATTAAAAGTTGTTATGTGAAGGATGCCCCTGACAATTCCCTATTTTCTCAACCAGAATAAGGAAAAGTTTGATTCTGGATCCCAATCCCAAATTCTGATCCTTGTACTCAGTCCATCCTATACCAAGGTCTCCAAATTCCTCTCAGATTTCTTAGGAATAAGAACAGGCAAAAACTTAGAAGTCTTGGTAAGTAGGTAATAATCAAAATATATATATTTTTAAAAGTTCATGGCCATCTGACCCCAAGTTTGTTCAATTATACACATACAAACTATTTGACATTCTGTTATGTTCCCCTCCCCAAACCCTACCCCTGACTTCTGTCTGTCCTCTCCAAGAATGTTCGAGTTTTATTTGTTTAATCATGGATCTGGAAGTTCCTCTGAGAATAGGGATATTGTCTAAAATCTCATGACTTTTTAGTATTTCATCCAAATTCTGCTACTCCTTTTCCCTTGAAAGACAAGAAGTATTTCTTTCCATCATCTGTTTATCCACCTATTCATTTACTCATTCAAGAAGCTTTGTATTACTACTATATGCTAAAAATACAAAGATGCAACAAAATATTAGCACTGTCCTTGAAGAGCTTACCTTCTATCAGATAAAAAAGTCAATGCAAAATAAATATAAAATACTACTGTGGTAGGGTGAAGGAGGAAGGCACTAATAAGTGGAGACATTATTAATGTCCTGTAGGAGATATCATTTGCACTATAAAGGAAGATAGGGATTCTTCCAAGAAGTGGAACTGAGGGGAGAGGGTCTCCCTAGGGCATGAGGGACAGCCTATGTCCAGAAGTCATGCCAGTATGACTGGGAAGTCTGTGAGGGGTGGTAGCCTAAATAATAATCATACTTTAGCAAATTTGTATCTCCTGTATACCTACAGTATCATTTTTGGAGGGTAAGGAAAAAACAAGACATGGAAAGTCAGGGATGTACAGGAATGAAAGCTTGCTGTCCTTCATGCCCCATCAGCATCAACTGCACCAACGAAATCATTTATGCTTCCACTGACTCTTATTTTTTTTCCTGAGGCAATTGGGGTTAAATGACTTGCCCAGGGTCACACAGTCAGGAAGTGTTAAGTGTCTGAGACTAGATTTGAACTCAGGTCCTCCTGACTTCAGGGCTGATGCTCTATTCCACTGACTCTTAATGTAGGAATAAAAAACTCTGACAGTTTTCCTCTCCCAGATTGGATTCTTTTTTCTTTTTTTAAAAAAACGAGGTAAAAGAGATCATTCTTTGCCCCAATTCTTACCTAATCTTCATCTAAATGGGTGTTGTGTCAGTCAAATTGAGACCTGTTAAAGATCTTTGCTCAAAAAGACCAAAGTCTCCCACTGCATCCAAGCCATCTCCAGTTGTCCTGATCTGTACCTGGCCACTGGACCCAAATGGTTCTAGAGGAGAAAGTGAGGATGGTGACTTTTCATAGCTCACTCTCACTTGCCATCACCTATTCAAGAAATGAAAGAAAAACAACAAAACTAACAACAATGTCAGAGCATAAAATTGAAAGCTAGAGGGGATCTTAGTGTAACTCCCTCATTTTATTTTATTTTTTAAATTAATTTTATTTTATACTGAACATAAATGCCAAAAAAAAGAATATTTCCACAAACATAGAAGAACACAAAAAGAGGATGGTATATGAAACCACATATTTCTATTAAACCATTTGCATTTTTAAAAGTATGTAAACAAATCCCACATGTTATTTTCAAAACTGTCCTGCTTGTCTGTGCTTCTTTCTGAGCATCATTCTGTTCTCTTCTCTAAATTAAAAAAAATATTAATTTTAAACTTAAATTCATTTAAATTTAAATCCAAAATGAGAAAAGAAAAAAAAAAGGACAGAACACAAGGGAAGATTTGAGATAAAACAATAAATTTCCATTTCATGAAAACCTATGTAATAAATCCTACACAGTGTTTTCAAAGCAAACTAGCTTTTCTGTGTTTCCTTCTCAGTTTTCTTTTGTTTCCTGCTGTAAACTTTTTATTTTGTTTTTTCCCCCAGTGGCCTTTTTTTT
>JAJPUD010004493.1:52111-102584 GCA_023553655.1 Myrmecobius fasciatus
GTTTGGGTCCAAACCCCTTGAGGAGCAGGCAAGGGTTGGAGGCCATGGATATTGGGGAGTAGGGAGTATGGGGGAGGAAGAAGCTAAACCTCACATGATTACAACAAAGAGAACCAGCTGAGAAGTGGAGACAAGAGGATAAGTGGGAAAAAGCTGCTGGAAGCAGAGAAGAGTCACATCCTAGTCCCACTCTGCCTCTTGGCTAGAAAATTGGAACAAGTGAGAGATGAAAGAATCTGGAAATGTTATCATTCTCATTCTCTCCTTTCACTCCCCTCAGTACATTATCAGCAGGTCCTCCCTTTGTCCTTCCTCTTCACTCTCCATTCAGCCATCCCTGGCTTTAGGACCTCTCAGCCAAGTAACAGTCTGAAACCTGGCACGGCATCACATTTAAGAATTTATTGCCAACTAGAGAAGGCAGATGGAAGTATCCCTCTCCCAGGTTTCCCTTCCCCCCACCTCATCCTGATAGAAGCAGCCTCGAATATAAATGTCATCCATCCATCCATCAAAATTTCCTATTTGGTCTTATTCATAGCCTCCCCCTCTCCAAGAACAACCAATGATGCCTCCCTCCTTCTCTGGCCCTGGATGTTTTCAGAACTCTGAAAGGATTGAGACACGACAAAACAAGAGCACAATGACATGCTGGTCTTTCAAATACTAAGGGTAGGGGGCCCTGAGAAGAGCTTTCCTTGATTGGAAGTGAATTAATTAGGAGTGAGGCTTTTTAAGTCTCCACGTTGGGTTATTTATAGTGTTCTGTTAATTTTGATAATTAACATTGGGGGCAGAAAAGCAAGTTCCTAGGAATCTAGTGCTTGCCTAGAGAGATATGCTTCTCCCCCAACACCTCCCCTTCTCCCCTATTGCTCTGCTTGGACTCCATCAAGATAGGCAGCTCCCTGCCATAGTGAATTTCTAGGGTTTGCTATAAGTAGGGCAAAGGAAGAATATTTAAAAGACCTGGGGCCAATTGAATGAACAGTTGATTTGAGGGAATGAAAGTTAGAGGTATCTAAAAGTACAGGCTTTGGCTTCATTCATCCAGAAATTCTCAAACTTTTCAGCTTAAACTCATGTCTCAGAGTCCAGTACTCTTTCCATCTGTGTCTGCTTTTAAGGGCTCAGTATTTACTTTCTTGGCATGGGTTTGTACCTTGAATCTTTTCACCCAGACAGCAGAAAGAGCCTGAACCCTGACTACCAACAGGAGCTGGTGGCAGAGCCATTACTAGGGTAGGGTAATCAGGGCTTTCCCTAAGGACTCCAGAATTTAGAGGACATTGTCAGTACTTGTATTTCTTTGGCAGATAGAGACATCTGAACTTAGCACCTAGTTAACAAAAGTAATTAGCTAAAATAGATATCTACGAGATGGTGCTTTTTCCTCCTGAGTGCTCCTCCACCAAAGGTGAGCTCCTCCTCAGCCTGGTTCCCTTCTTGGTCCCTTCCTCTATTCCCTTTCTCTGCCTTGGCTTCCATGTAGCAGCCTCCATGTGCTGGGATTTTAGTTTCCTACCCACAGGGTGGTATTTCAGGATCTCTCCTACTCATGCAGCCCTATACTGTGAAGTCCAAGGGCTCTTTCCTTAGTCCTACTCTCCTCAACTAAATGACCTAAATGTTGATTTTGAGAGAGCCTTTCCTGAGGCCCATGTTGTGCTAGTTACAGGTGTCAGAATTGCTCTCTTGGGCTCTGACCTCTCTTTCACAGGGAGATGATGGAAGATACAATAGAAAGGGTGGGGCAATGCTGGTTTTTGTTTATCCCTCAGGTATTGGGTCTCCACTTTCATCTCCAGTGAGAGAGAGAGCTCTGTAGAATGGCTGGGAACAGACAACAGGAAGTTCAGATGCAAAAGGGATTCCCTGGTGGCCTCTGGCTCCAGGGCCTGCCAAGGTATAGATGCTGGACAGGAAGAGTAAATCTGGCAGGAGAGAAGCTTAGCTTCTTGTGTTCTGACAGCTTGTACCTAATTTCCTGTTACTCTCCTATCTCCTCTCCCTTTCTTCATACATTCTCAGATGTCTCTCCAGCCTGGCCTCTTAGTCTCCCTCCTGCCCTCTCTCTTTTCTCTAGAGCTCTGACTTCAATGTGCTCTGATGTTTCAGAGGAAGTGGAGGAGGAATAGTGGAGAAGAGGAGGAGGGATTTTTCCCTCACTCTTTCTTTTCCCATCACTCTTTCTTCCACTAACTGCCCCACCCTGGTGCAGTTCATTGCTTTTGATTCCCTGGTCAATTCTCAACTAGCAATACTTTGTGCCATTTCTGTATCCCAAGCTCTCCCAACCTAAGCATTCTCATAGGTCAGGTCCAGAAGCCCTCCCTCTGCTTTTTGATGTCGTTCTCTATTTCTCCCCTCCCTTTCAGTTCTGCCATAGATTTTCCTTCTTTTGGACTCAAATCTTTCTCTCTGGCTACTCCTCCATTCTGTGCCCCTTAGCTCTATTTCAGGGACTGATTTTTGTTGATAAGTGGTTTTTCATAGCCTTGAAAGTTATCCCTGAGTCCTCTCTCTCTTATGATTGTGAGCTCCTTCAAGGCAGGGACTTTTCTACCATCAGACGAGGAAATTCCTAGAGGAAGGACTAGATCTTTCCCCTAAGAATAAGGTTGTGGTGAAGTTTCAATGTACGTTTATAGAATAGTTTACAAAATTCAAGGTAGTTATAGCTATTACATATGCATATGCCTGTTATTTTTATTATCAAAAATGTTAATAATACTATATTCTAGATTCCTGGAGAAGACTGAGTAATGGGACAAGAGGTTGGCAGCCTTAACTCACAGGATAGAAGAGCTCTGACTGGCTCTGGGTTTCATGACCAGGCAGTCATGATCAATAGGTAATAAACTCAACATCAAAGAAATCCAGTACAAAATAGTTTCAGGGCAGCTAGTACATTTAAACTTACATAGGAAGTTTTCATTCAGTTTCTTCCCTGCTGTCCCTCAGGATAAAACCGGGGGTACAAGTGAGTATTTGTTTTGTGCCAGACCTGACTCAGACTAGACCAATAGTTTAGGCTTGGAAAGAAATAAAACACTCATCCATCACATAGCATTTCAAGAAGGGAAATGTATTTAATAATAGCTAGCATTTATCTAGTGTTTTAAGGTCTGCAAAATGCCTTACAAACATTAACTCATATTCTCTCACAACAATTGTAGGAGTTGGTGATATTATTATTCTTTTACAGATGAGAAAACTGAGTCTTAGAGAGATTACTCACTAGGGGTCACCCAACCAGTAAGTCTCTAAGGCAGGATTTGAACTCAGGTCTTCTTAACTTTATTAAGATTGACTCTTTACTTACTGCTCTGCCTAGCCTAGGAGAGATCTCCAACAAAGCAGAGTATTTATTTGGTTGGTTGCAATTGCCTTTTTTATCTGCACCAAGTCAGTTGTGCTAACTGGCATGGAAACTGAGAGTCCATCAAGCCCAAGGAACCCTGACTCCTCATGCTGACTTCTCTTTAGCTGGGAAAACTATTTCATTGGTTTGAGTCTTAGTCTGTTAGACTAATTAAATCAGAAAGACAGTTTCATTGCCTTTTTAGGGGAAAAAAAATCACTTAACTCTATACAATGTATATCTTGTTGCTACTTTGACACAACCCTACATACTGAGTGACTTAGACCTTCTTTGAAAAGAACTGTCCTCCCTCAGTAAGAGAAAGCCTAGGAAGCCAAATAAGTCTCAACATCCTCACCTGGAGATTGGTTTCTCCACTCCCATTACAGAATACACTATGATGTTTCCCTTGTAGCTAAGGACTGTGGCAACACCTCTCATATCTGACCTCCTATAGATTGGAATCTCTATCACTTTTGATTCAAAATTCTCATCCCTCCTTCAGGCCAGCTCTGGACTTCTGTAATGGTTTCCTAACAGGTCTCCCTTTCTCTATTCTCTCTCTAATACATCCTCTATTAAACTTCCAAAATGGTGAAATGGAAAAGAGTACTCTATTTGGAGGTGAGAACATGGCTTTCATTTCCATCCCTGCCACTCACTACCTTGGTTACTCTTCCCTGATCTGATCTTCTCTGCCATACAGGGAGGAGGTAGACTCAGTGATCTTTAACATCCCTTCCAGGGGTATGGTCTATGAAATGATTTTTCCTAAGGTTAAGGTCTGATTATGACCCTTGTTCAATTAACACAATTGTCTATGAAAAAAAAATTGGCTACAGGAGTGTGGGGGGGGAGGAAAGGAGAAAGAGAAAGAAAGAAAGAGAGGGAGGGAGGGAAAGAGAGAAGAAGGAAGGGGGAAAGAGAGAAGGAAGAAGGGAGAGAGAGAGGGAAAAGAGGAAGAAGAAGAAGAGGAGGGAGAAAGAA
The DNA here is from genome assembly GCA_023553655.1 of Myrmecobius fasciatus. NCBI lineage: Eukaryota > Metazoa > Chordata > Mammalia > Dasyuromorphia > Myrmecobiidae > Myrmecobius > Myrmecobius fasciatus. Next base: position 56,463 of record JAJPUD010004493.1, read on the forward strand.
CACAAATCTATGCATATACTTGTCTATTGGAAATATATATTTTGTCATTTTACAGTCTAAGGCCGGAGAGGGGAAAACCTGATGTGGAATGCTATAAATAGAGAACTCTCACAGAGGAACTTTCCTCTACTAAAGTACACTGGAAGCTATTCTTCAGTATATAGTCTTAAAAGAGATACCCAGGGAACTGAAGAGCTAGGTGACTTGCCAGGACAGGTAGTAAGTAGATATCAAAGATCTGTCTTGAATCCAGGTTTTTCTGACTTCAAGATCCCACCCTCTATGCACTATATTATACTGTTGAATGACTAGTATTGATTGAATAAATGATTACTAATACAATTCATATTATTAGTACTACTACTAGCATTACTAGTACTACTGTTGTAATGATGGACAAATAAATCCTTTAATTTCTTTAAGCCTCAGTTTCCTCATCTATAATATAGGATAAAGAATACTTCCACTATTATCTTCTTTGGATGCCACAGAATAGAGGTGACTGGCCTTTGGAAGAGGATGCCAGTCCAATATAATAAACTTCTTGAGGGCAGGGGTTGTCTCTCTTTTGTCTTTGTATAGCAGTGCTTAGTACAGTGTCTTGCAAACCGTTGACCGATCGTGACTGTTTGATGAGAACTGTGTCCTCACTCCTCGAGGGTAGGGAGTATCTCTTTCCAAGCAAGCTGGGGACTCCCAGAGGGCTAGGACTCTGTCCACTCTTTTGCAGTTTGCTGGGTTCTCATTTTCTCTTCTGGCCGGAGTACAGTCCATGGTGCTGAATGAGAAAACAGATCTCCCTCAATTTTGCTTTCTGCTCTCTATGTTCCTTCTCGGGCCATCCCAGCTCTGACCAGGACCCTAGTTTGACTCTTAGAACCCAAAGTCAGAGAGCCAGAAGTGGAGGTTGGAAACGGGACCCGCATTCAGTGCCTCCAGACGCCAAGCCGCTGCCTCCTTTCAAATAGGCGTCGAAGGTCCCAAGGGAGCGTGGGCTGCCCTCCTTCCCCCTCCTCCGCACCGTCTCTCTGCTGTCTTCCCCGCGAAGGAGAGCAGATTTTTAATTAAAGTGGGAAAAGCGCTGAAAATATATTCGCATTTAATCATCTTGACGACCTTTTTGCTTAAGAGTTTCCAGCTGAGGGGGTGGGGGAAGGGTCGTTGGGACGGGGGTGGGGGAGGGGGACAGCGCAGCCGCATCTACACCTCCCTCCGGTGTAGGCCAGTAGCCTCAGTTTTGTATGAATAATAGAACAGGAACCGAGGAACGGGCGAGTGCTGCTTGAGCCAGCTCAGCTCTTTTGCTATCTCCCTCCTCCTACTCCGGGAGGGACCCGGCTTTCCCTCCCCCCTTTTCCTCCCTCTCTTCTAGGACCCTTTTTCTCTTTCCAGCCACCTGCTACCCCCTGCTCTGGGCAGAATCCGGGTTCAGGCCCCTTCTCTTGTCCTTAGGGAGCTCAACCGACAAACCTGGGTCACAAGGTCACTCATGAGTGGCTCTTGTTGCCTTTTGGGTCCAGCTCTCTGCCCTCTGCCCCGAGGTGTCCAAGGCCATTTTCCCTCCCTACCTTACTTCTTTCCATTACAGATCTCATTCACTTGTCTTCAGGGCCTCTGAGTTAAGATTCATTCACCTCCTCAGCAAACTTATCTTCTGTTAGAATCTCCATCTTTACAAAAGACATTCTTCTTTCTCCTCCCCATCCCCCCATTGTCTGACAAACAGGTCCCCACAGTCCTACTTGTCTCTACCTTCCCAGTTTTGTTCCATCCTCTCCTCTAGGAAGTCCTTCCCAGAGCTTTCAGTTTGGATCAGCTCCTTCCATTTCCTAACATCTTCCCCCCACCATCACAAGGACACACTTGGCTGATGTCTAGAGATCTGTCCAGGAGAATATGTTTTTTTCTTTGTGCCTACACAATGTCTCCCCCATTAAATTGGGAACTCCCTGGGATTAGGCACTGTGTTTCCTCCTTCCTGGAAATTTATATCTCCTCCAGACTATTAGGCAGAAGAGGACTTGGTCTTTATCTAAATGTTTGGTTGGCTGATCTTAACTTCTTCAGATGGGAACAGACTCAGATCATTACACTTGACCCCACTTTGCATAAGAGTCCGAGAAAAGATAAGTCCATTATTTTCTCTTCTCCATCTCCTCTCCTCCCCCAAATATTCCCGTGGGAACTCCAGTCTGATACAGCTTCCCTGTAACTCTGGTTCTTATCATGGTGAGGGCGGATGTAGGGCCTCTGTCCTGGAATTGCCTTCTCATTTAGTAGGGCACTTTTCCCCTCTATCCTTTTTTTCTGTTGAGTGGAATTAAATGGAGCCTTCTATAGTCTGCTTTTTTTTTAATTTAATGTCTTTCGACTTCAGCCCTTTAGTCTTTAATGTCTCTCTTGAAGCCAAGGAGAAAAAAGAAGAAAAAAATGGGAAGCCGACATAGGGAGCCAAACTAGACCCATCAAAACTCTAGCACTTGTTTCAGCAGAGAATGTCAAGGAAGACTTTCTGGAAAAGAGATGTATCTGAATAGAGATGAGAAAAAGAGGGGCAGAACTGGATATAGAGGAGGCAGGGATGAATATCAAATATACAATTAATGCTGAGGTTACTCTGCCCCTTAAACATCTTCCTCCTTTCAGTCATGGTACCTAAACCTGTGTGACTTTGGGCATTAGGACTCTATTTTCTGCATGAAGCATTGTCTTTTCCAAATTCCTATGTACAGTAACCTGTACATAGTTCATCCTTCATTTCTGAAGAGCACCAATGACATCCCAGGGTGATGTTTTGATTTGTGTGTGAATTGGATTTAAGTGAGAGTTGTGCAAAGTCATCAGCCTCATTCTTTCTTTCAGAATTAGCAAAACCAATGGCAGGACAAAAGTCAGAATAACGGGCAATGGTCTGTATGAACCTTATGTCTTTGATGTCTGATCAAGCTCTAAGTGCTCCACAGCACCTGCCTCAGTAGCCTTCATGGCTGTTAGAACAAATTGTTCTCACCTGCCCATTATGCTTGAGGGAAAGTCTTCATATGCTTGAAATAGACACCCCCTTAATTCGTCAAAGGATTTGAGGCCCATCAATTACCTTCAACCTTGTTTGGCCCATCTGTTGAGATGGTTTACCCTGGGTGTGGCCACTGTGCATACTACAGCTTCTTGGAGCCACAGTTGAGAACTGGGCAAAGGTAGACACCAAAGATGGATGAGCAAGCACTGAAAAGGTCTCAGCAAATCCTCACACCACAGTTGCTAGTCCTCCTTGAACATCTTTAGACCCCAGATAAATAGCCCCTAAGTAAATGTTTGTTGACTTAAAATGTCAGTGTTTCAGAGAGGGAAAACAAGTCAAGTAGCTGACATCCATAGTGAATGTAAAAATTATTAGACTTCTTCCTTTGAAGGAAGGATAGGGGAAGTATGTGGACTTGGGAGTCTGTGAGGCTGGTGAGAAGGAGGGAAGGAAAAAAGTCCAGAAGACAAATTTGGTCTCCTCCACCATTTTGCACAGGGCAGGAGGAGTTAGGAATGTATCCTTCCTCCCTCCCCTCCAACTTTTCCATCTCTCCTGCCCTCCCAAGTTTCCCAATGAAATAGGAGAGATTGCTGACAAGATAATCACCACTTCACTTATCAAAGTCAACAGAGGCAGTTCCTAATGGAGGCAGTAAGTTTTCCTTACCTTGCCTGGCTCCTGGTCTAGGAGCAGATGGGATACAACTGGGGTAGGGAATCTGGAGAAACATTGGAATCTCTCGAAAATTGCTGCTCCTAGAGATCCCTCCCATTCCCCAATGGGAGGGAAACCAAGAAGAAAACATTTGGGATTGAAGATGAAGAGAAAGTAGAGGGCTCAATGAAAATGAAAATCATGCCAGATTCCCTTCCAGTTCAGAGGTCCATCTGCAGACTGAAGCCAGAGCTGTACCAGAAATGAGCATGATTGCTGGTCCCTTGAGTGTAAAGACACAAGGAGAGATGCTTTTTGATTTTTTTTATAAATACCATAGATATCTTTTAAATTTTATTTCTTTTTCATCATTTACTTTTATAACATTTTGATTTCCATTTTTTCTCCCTCTCTTATTTCCATCCCGCTTCCCCAAGATGACAAACAATCTGATATAGGTTATACATTGTACATGTATTTTAATGCCAAAAAATTCCCCTCTGTTTGTCACTGGCTTCCATTTAGTAGTATTTTATTTTTTCCAATCACATGTAAAGATAATTTTCAACATCATTTTATCATATTTTGAGTTCTACTTTTCCTCCCTCCCACTCATTTTCAAGATAGCAAGTAATCTGATATAAATTATACATGTATAATAATATAAAACATATTTCCACATTAGTCATTTTGTAAAAGAAGAATCAGATTGACAGAGGAAAAGCATGAGAAAGAAAAAACAAAAAAGTGAGTTTTATGCTTGGATCTACATTCAGATTCCATAGTTCTTTCTTTGGATATAAATAGTATTTTCTCCTCGTTAATTTTTGGAATTGTCTTAGATCATTGTATTGTTGAGGAGAGCTAAAGTTGATCATCATATGATGTTGCTGTTGCTGTGTACAATGTACTCCTAGTTCTGCTCACTTCACTCAGCATCAGTTCATGTAAGTTCAGTTTTTTTAAAGGAACGATGCATTTTGACACAATGATCATGAGGACTGTGTTTCACCCTTCTTGCCCTTTAACTAATCAATGAGGTAGGGATACCAGGCTTGGAAGTAAGGGCTTTTGAGTCTGAGGAAAGAATGATAGACTCTTTGATCTAGAGAGGCTCACTCTTCTAGCTTCCACTTGCATCAGCCCTCAAAAACTTTCTCTCCTTCTACTGGTACATAGTACTGCAAAATATTAAATCTGGAAGGAGCTTTAAAGATAATCTAATCTAGATAAATGTTGGAGGGAATGTGGGAAAACTGGGACACTAATACATTGTTGGTGGAGTTGTGAACTAATAGAACCATTCTGGAGAGCAATTTGGAAATATGTCCAAAGGGCTATCAAAATATGTATATCCTTTGATCCAGCAGTGTCTCTACTGGATTTCTATCCCAAAGAGATCATAAAAAAAGAGAAAAATGTTTGTAGCAGCCCTTTTTGTAATGGCAAGAAATTGGAAACAGTGGGTGACCAATTGGGGAGTGGCTGAATAAGTTAGGTTATGAATGTGATGGAATATTATTGTTCTATAAGAAACAATCAGCAGGATGATTTCAGAAAAACCTGGAGAGACTTACATGAATTGATGCTAAGTGAAATGAGTAGAACCATGAGAACATCTTAAACAGTCACAACAAGATTATGTGATGAACCACTATGATAGACTTGGCTCTTTTTCAACAAGGATTCAGGCCAATTACACTAGACTTATAATGGAGAGAGAATCATCTCCATCCAGAGAGAAGATAATGAGCATTGAATATAGACCATAACATGATATTTTCTTTTTTTTGCTGCTGTTGTTTGCTTGCTTGTTTTTTTTTTCTAATTTTCCCCTTTTTGATCTGATTTTTCTATTGCTATCTTTGTTTATGCCTCACATACATTTCCCATTGCCTTCCTTTTTTTTTTTATTAGAGAGCTGTTTCTAATAACAGAACAATAAAAAGAGGAGCAAATAACTGAGCAAAACCATCCAGCATACATCAAATAAGTCTGATGTTATATGCAGTATTTCATATCCATGGCCCACCACCTCTATATCAAATCATTTTACTTCTTTCCTCCAGTGGTCCTTTTTTTAAAATAAACATTTATTCTTCTTTTCCACTACTGCCTTCCCTTCCCTCAATTTAAAAATAAATGAATGAATTAATGAAAAAAAAAGATAATCCAATATAATCTAATAAGGATAGCTAAGTGTCTCAGTGAATAGGGGTGAGGCCTGATATCAAGAAGGCTTATCAAATTCAGCCTGAGACACTAGCTGTGTGGCCTTGGGCAAGTCATTTAACCCTATTTATCTCCGTTTCCTCATCTGTAAAGTAAGTTGGAGAAGGAAATGGCAAATTACTTCAATATCTTTGCAAGGAATAGCTAAATGGAGCCATGAGAAAAAGAGTGGGACATAACTGAAATGATTGAAAAACAGCAACAATCTAACACCTTCATTTTACAGGTGTCAAAACTAAAGCCCCAGGCAATTAAACGACATTCCTACAATTACACAGTTTGCTAGCACTGTGTATAGAGACACGGTTCAAATTTAGGTCTTTCAAGCCTGATTCCAAATCCTTTGTTTTTATTTTACTTCTGTCTGACCAATCTGGGGAAAGAACAAGGTAGGGTACAGGACCAGAAGAGAAATGGGCCATGAGGCCAGATACAGAATCTAAAATGAAGGGGTCTCAGGAAGCCCTCTCCTGAGTGGCACTGAGCAGTCTGAATGACTGGGCCTATAATATTTTTCAGATGAAAGGAAGGAAAGGCAAGGATGAAAAGAGAAAGAAAACCTCTTTTCAGACCTTCCCTTGGGGCCTAAAAGAAAGAGGATCCTAGGTGAGGAAATGGAATAAAACATCCAAGAGAGAATCCAGGATAATTATTGACATTAGTGCCATTATTATTGACTGAGCCATGTAAGTGATCCCATCAATGGTTTTTTACAATCAATAATAATAGTGATCTGAATCAGCAAAGGTCTTCATCTTTATTATTAATATTATGAATATTACCATTCAAATCATCAGAAATTTAAACTTCAATAGGTCATTCTAATTGCTGTGGATAAACTCTCCAGTGGTTCAAATCACCAGCCATCCATACACCTTTACATACTGGGCTTTTGTTATCTATGTCATTCCATAGATATATACTAGGCAGAATCTACCCAATGCAGAGGGCATTTCACTGGTGAGTGGTTCTCAAATTTTTTACTTATGGCAGAGCATTCTTTTACCTGAGGAACAGAGACACAAAAGGGTGAGTCTGCATGAATCATGCATGGAGATGGACCTGAGGGGCCATCCAATGGAGCAAATACTCAGTTCCCTGGGCAACTTTCAGGGACACATTTGGCACAATATTAAGGGACTTTGAAATTTTCAAGCTATGCCCTTATTGGCAACTAAGTTGGAAGAATTTGTGATTTAACAGACTTCCAAAAAAGGAGTGACTCCACCCTGTCTCTCTTCCAATCAGCTTTTCTATGAAGAGTTGGTGGAGGGTGCTACCTGGGTATCCTTTCTCCTGTACAATGCAACTAAAGTACATATCCTCCCTAGTGGATAGAATGCTGGACTTGCTATCTGGAGACTATAGATTCATTTACCTCAGCTGCTTATTACTTGTAAATTAGTTAGTATCTTCTAGCCTCAGTCTTCTCATTTGTAAAATGGGGATACCTAGCTGATGGGACTATTATGAAGAACAAATGGAGTAGCATATATAAAGTTCTTTACATATCTTAAAGTGCTATATAAATACTATCATTATCATCATTGTATGAATCTAAGCTTAAGCTTTGGGTAGTCTCTTCTATTTTATTAATTCCTTAGTATAGATGAGTAATAGAGCAGCGAGGCGGTATAGTGGATAGAATTTCTAACCTGAAGTCAAGAAGATCTGAGTTCAAATGTGACCTCAGATACTTGGTAGCTGTGTGATCCTGGGCAAGTCATTGAACAGCTCAATAACAACAATAACAATATAGATGCCTGAGAAATAATGTCACAATATGAATATTCCCAGTCTTGGAGACAATCTCATGAGTTTGAGAGATCTGAAGATCCTGAGACCTTAGTTACACTTTGGGAGAATCCTCTAGATATCTCTGTATGACTTCCTAGTAGCAAGATGATGAATCTAACCTCTGAGAAGCTTGCCAAAAGGAACAAAACTGGAAGGAATTGTTTGGACAATGCAAAGTGGAGTTGAACCATAAAGTGCCAATTTGACAAACATGTAAACTGCTTTGGTTTTTTTTTTTTTTTTTTGATGGTTTCAAATCTCTGTCAGTTAATAGTCAGTTATCACTGCTGATTAGGTCTTTATCCATGAGCACTTGTCTATTGTCTTTCTTTAGTGTAGAGAAAATTAATGGCTGTACTATTCTCAGTTTACTTTAGACATTCAGTACCTTTCTATACTGCCCCCCCCACAAGCTTAGGAAGGCTCAGGACTTTAGGTAATTGTCCCCAGAACTTTAGAGTGGGACCATAAAGGACCATAGTGGGAGCAAAAGAGCTTGGATTCTCTTTAGGGCCCAGCCTTCCTTATAATTGATCATTGTCCAGAACTGAGAAGGGTCCCTTAGTGTTGAGGAAGAGTATCTCAACACCTCTATGATTAGTATCCATTTTTTTGATGCAATAACAGTAGCTCATTATGTCTGCAAAAATGTTTCACAGCGAAGTCAAAATATACTTTTGAGAATCATATCTCTAGGTCTTAGCATTCCATGGGTACCACTGCAATGCTCAGACTGTCCAGTTTTTATGTTCTTCCTCTCTATCCCAGCTAATTTCTTTTTCTGAGCATATATTTCCTAGATGATATTTTTATGACATTTCTCACAAATGAGTCATCTTTGGTTATCTGTTATTCCCTGCTTACATATATCATGTGTCTCTCTATTGTCTTTTCAGTTGCCCATCTTTTGCTTCTTCTGAGATCATGGTATTTGACCATTTGTAGCCATTCAGTATTGGCAAAAGAATGTTGATTTAAAAAAAAAAAAAGGGTTCTAATGTTAGGGAGTAGCTGGAGATCTTATTATACTATCCTCTTACCTTATCACTATTTGGACCTTGACAAATAAAACTGAGCTACTTCCATCATCCATCTCATTCATACCTATTTATATGCTATCGAACAGAGCTAGTTAAAGTCATGAGATTATGCAGGCTAGACAATTTTATGTTATCTAACCTCAAATGGACTCTCATTATAGCAAAAAAACCTTTTTACTTCCTCCTGTTCAACAAGAATTGTTAACAAGAATTATAAACCCTTTTCTTCTCTTCTCATGCCTCTCATTGAAGCAACTATCAGCACAGTGGATCCCAGAATCAGGAAGAACTGCATTAAAATCTGGCCTCAGACAGTTACTAACTGTGGGATACAGGGCAAATCACTTAACTTCAGTTTACCTCAGTTTCCTCAACTGGAAAGTAGGGATAATAATAATAGTTCCTACATTTCAGGATTATTTTGAGGATCAAATTATATATTTAAAGGTAGTGTCTGGTACATAGCAGGCATTATCAAAATGCTTATTACTCTCCCCCCACTTCCCACGCCACTCTTTCATTCATTCTTGACTTATACTTTATTAAGAAAATTAGCTGTGAATTTCATTTTCTCACCTCTACATTTCAAAACTCCTTAACATCATCATCCATTCTCTCCTCCTTTTATTCCCTTCTCTAATGAAGAGGTGGCCCTGGTTCTCACTGTGGCTAACCTTTCTGCATGTAGCCATGATCCCATCCTTTCTCATTTTCTTTAGCATATTTCCTCCATAATCATCATCCCCTCTAACATTGTCTTTTTTTATTTGCTGATCCTCAACTTGTTGCCTATAAACATATCCAAATCTCTATCTTAAAAAATAAAACAAAACAAAAAAATAACAACAACAACAAAACCAACCTCTCACTTAACCCTTCCATACATTCAAACTCTTCTCTGTTTCTCCTCCCCATTCCTAGCCAAATTTCTAGAAAAACCTGCACACTCTCATTTCCTCCACTTCCTTTCCTCTCACTTTTTAGATTATGGCTTCCAACCCCCTCACTCAACAGAAACTATTTTCCAAAGGTAACAAAGATCTTTTGATTGACCAATCTTTCAGCCCTTTTCTTTTTCTTTTTCATCCTTCTTTAACCTCTTTGCAATTTTTGCAATTATTGATCATCTTCTCTCCTGCATACTCTTTCCTTTCTGGGTTTTTCTGACAATATTTATCCATGGTTCTCCAACAAATCTGGCTGTTCAGTCTAAGGCTCCTTTGCTGGCTAATCATCAATGTCATGTCTGCTAACCCTAAAGCTCTAGGTTGTATCCCCTTCTTTCTTCTCTCTATACTCTCTCAGTGTGGATTCAGCTCAAATGGGCTCAATTAATATCATATCTCTATGCAGATCCATTCATCCAGCCCTAGCCTTTCTTCTGTGTCTCACTTCCACCTCACCTACCTCACACTACTACTATTGGACATTGCAAACTGGGCATTATAGAATGTTCAAAACAGCATCAATTACTTTTAGCCCCAAGTCTACCCCTCTTTCAAATTCCCTTTTTATGTGGAAAGCACCACTATTTTTGCACTCTCCCAAGTTTTAAACCTTATATTCACCCTAACTTCCTACTTTCACTTCTCATATTCAGTTGACTATTTTATTTTCACAAAATTTCTTAAATCCATCCCCTTCTCCTACTTTCCCTGTGAATGCACTCATCACCTCTTTCCTGGACTACTTCAATATTCTCCTAATTGATTTCTATGACTTAAAATTCTATGGACTCCATTTCTTGATGTACTCTCAATTATCCCTTCTCTCTTTTTTTGGTGTTAGTACAATATGCATCTTTTCCTCTAATTATTCAGTGTCTTTCTCTCATATTTTGAAAACTGACCCCTTACCATTGTTCAGTGATGAAGAGAGCCATCTACACCCAGAGAGAGGACTGTGGAAACTGAGTGTGGACCACAACATAGCATTTTCACTCTTTCTATTGTTTGCTTGCAGTTTGTTTTCTTTCTCAGATTTTTTTCTTCCTTCTTGATACTTTTCTTGTGCAGCAAGATAACTGTATAAATATGTATACATATATTGAACTTAACATATATGTTAACATATTTAACATGTATTGGACTACTGGCCATCTAGGGGAGGGAGTGGGGGGAAGGAGGGGACAATTTGGAATGAAAGGTTTTGCAAGGGTCAATGTTGAAAGATTACCCATGCATATGTTTTGTAAATAAAAGGCTTTAATAAAAATTTTAAAAAAGGAAAGAGGAAACTGACCCCTTACTGTTTTAAAAATTATGTCCCTCAACATTTTCTTCTTATGAATATGATTTGGCCCAACTGTTCTTCCTATCACCATAAGTGACATTTCTATTTTTTCCTATGGCATACTTAGAGCCAATTAATAACATATTCTGTTTAATAGACTTTGGAGGATAGAGGGGGTAGCTTGAGCATCAATTGTCCAATGCCCCCATTTTATGAATGAAGTGAGGTCCAGTGAAATAAAGCTACATATCTCATAAGTAACAGTGTCATTTCAAGTTTTGAGATTCCCAGTCCATTTCTCAGATCTTAGAATCCAAATTCAATGGTTCAACACCTATTGATAATAAACAACATTTGTTAGAGAGATGCTGGCAAATATATACCATATTTTGGGGGAAAGAGAAGCTATGCCTAGGATACAGGAAGCAGACAGAATGCAAACCAGAGACAATGATGCTGGAAGTGGATGGAAGGAAAAAAGTGATTGTAACAGGTTTGGAATAGTCTGGGAAGGCTGCCTAGAGAAGGAAAAAAGGAGCATCTGAGCTAGGTCTAGAAATGGCAAAATCATGAAAATATTAAAACCAGGTTTCCTTTTTCTACTATAACATACTATCTCTAAATAATATGTGTGTCACTGAATATTTCCCGATTCTATAATTTCTGCTCTGATGCTTTAGTATTGGTAGACAGGATTCTGGATCTCTTAAAGCTGTGCCAGTGGACTATAAACTGATAATAAATTCAAAAGGCTGGCATAAGACCAGTCTGTTGACTGTGCCTGCTATTCATGGACCAGCCTAACTAAACATGGAGACTCTAATCACCAAAAGTTTGTTGCTATGGGATGAATTTTTGTATGTATGTGAGCCAGTCTTGAAACCATCTTCCAAGGTATGGATAAATTGTGAATCAATGGAAGAAGATCCCACACTCATGAAATCACAGATCCTTGGGTTAAATGATGCCTATGATCTCTTTCCAGCTTTCAAAGTCTATGAGTAATTTCCACTCTGAAAGAATTGCATCAACATGGATTACAGATAGACTATTAGTTGTCTCAATTCTTAGTGCTTAAGTGATTTGCCCATGGTCACACAGATAATAATTTTCAAAGTCAGGATTTGAACTCATCTTCATTCTGAGGCAAGCATTCTATTTACAGTGGCAAGTTATCTCTTCTATATGATATTTTTAATAATTATTATTATCTGTAAAAATTAAATTACTGTTTAAGTGACCACAGTCTTATCAAAACTATTAATAATATATTGCCACCCACAGAACTGTTATTAACAATAAGCAGTCTTTCAGTAGAACGCATTAATATTATATTCAGTTATGTATGGTCTCCCTCCATGACTTCATTGTAAATGCTGTTGAGGAATGGAAGTTTGCTAGACTGCCTCTAACTACTTGTGTGACCTTAGATCCTTGGGTTCCATTTTCTCATCATGTGAAGACTTCCCCTGGCAGAATGAGCTGATAAGAACAATTTATTCCAACAACTATGAAGATGGCTGAAGCAGGCATTGTGGAGCACTTAGCGTTTGGTCAGACATCAAAGACTCTATCTCGGCCCTTTGGTGACTCTGGAAGAGAGGGTGAGACTGATAACTTTGTACAGTTCTGCTTCACTTAAATCCAATTCACTTGAAAGTCAAGACATTACCCCATGGTGTCATTGGTTCTCTTTGAAAATGAAAGCTGAATGGTATTTGTGAAAATATGTATAGAGGAATTGTACATATTTAATATATATTGGATCATTTGCTGACTTGGGGAGGGGGGGAAAGAGAGGGAAAAAATTAGAACACAAGGTTTTGTAGGGGTGAATGTTGAAAATTATCCACGTATATATTTTGAAAATAAAAAGCTTCAATTAAAACAAGAAAAAAAAAGACACTTAAGAAAAGAAAAGAAAATGAAAGCTGAAGGCCCTCCTTTGTAAAAATAAGGTGAACTATCTGACCACCAAGGTCCCTCCTAGCTTTAAATCCATGTTTCTGGGCTTTTATGAACAGCAGCAGTAAGGTGTTATTCTTAATCAGTACACATTATTTCTTTCCATGAAATCTGCAGTCTATCTATATTCACCTACTTGCTCTTCCACACAGAGTACATTTCATTTCTCCTCCCTATGCCTTTGCATTTCATGCCTGGAATGCATTTCTTCCTCACTTCCACCTCTTGGAATCCCTGCTTACTTTCAACATTTAGTTCAAATGCCACTTTCTACATGAAGACTTTCCTCACCTTGTCCATAGCTGTTATGATCCTCTCTCTCCAAAACAAATTGTATTAATTTTGTTTATTTTCTAAAATATATATTCACAGTATTTTCCCCTTAGCAGGTAAACTCTTTGAAAGCAGGAATTATTTCATTCTTGTCTTTGTATCTCCAGTGCTGTGTAAAGTTCCTGATACTCAGCAGGTATTTAATAAATACTTGTTGATTATGAAAATCAGTGTTTAAATTAATATTATACTGTCAATACCATTGATACCACTGTTGACAGTAGCTGTTGGGCCAGAATAAATGCAGTACTAGCATATTACTGTTAAGTGACACAATGGATAGAGTGTCAGTCTTAGAGCTAGGAACCTGAGTTCAAATCCAGCCTCAGATACTAGCTCTGTGACCCTGGACAAGTTATTTAACCCTGTTGGTATGTTTCCTCATCTGTAAAATGAGCTGGAGAAGAAAATGGCAAACCACTCCTAAATGGGGCCACAAGGAGTCAACATGATTAATCAACCAAACAACAACAAAAGCATTCCCTATACTCCATAACTCCTTATATGCTCCATTCACTGAGAGGAACAACATACTCAAAAAAGTAATATAATAGAGAACTGTCTCTATTTGCTTCTTCTGTTGGAAATAAGGAGGAAGGAGTAGAATTCTCCTACACTTTTGTAAACCCACGAAGGGCTTCCTTAAGAAGGTTTGCACAGTTCTTTCCTCCAACCTTTGTCTCAGAGAATCAAGTCCAGTGATAAATGACATTTATTTTGGGAGAACAACCACAAATAGAAAAAACTTAATGCTTCCATCCGTAAATTTGGTGCTTGGAATAGCCAGTGAAACCAATTCTTGTTTCCTCTGATCTTTCCTCAGTGATTCTGAGTTCCTTTCACCATGTGACAATGGACTTAGAGGCAGAAAGATGGGTTCAAACTCTGCTTTTGACATAAGTTCTGTGACCACAGGCAGGTTGCTTAACTTATGTCTGAGTTTTATTCATCTGAAATATAGGAATAATTATCTCCATAATACCTACCTCAAACAAAGAGTGGGTAAAGTTACTGATGTCATTTTGTATAGGAATAAACTAAAATGAAAGCATAGGAAGTAGATAAGGAAAAGGACTTGATTCATCTCTGTAAGAAGTTATTGGTAGTTCCACGAATAATGAGTAATAAGTTAGTAAGATACCAAGTGCCAAAGGCACAAAGGAACAGAGACTTCTTAGTTTCTTTTGTAAAATAGACTAGTTCCCATCTAGCTCTTAGATTTTAGGCTCTGTGAGTCACTGGTGAGGAGTTGTTCCTCATGTTGTCCTACTGGTTCCCTTGCTTGGCTCCACCTTTATCACAAGGATTTAAAAATGGCCGGGATAGGTAAAAAGTAAACAGGTAAAAAATACCTGTTAATGTCCCAAGGTAGGCTGGTATAGCTCAGGGGTGTAAATGCCTGCTTGGTTAATCCTGATTCTCACTGGTGTTTTACTGGATGTGTATGGTTTGAGGGAGGAGCAAAGACACTGTCTGAATGTGTGTGTGTGTGTGTGTGTGATTACTAGCCTTTCGGAGCTGAGCCAGCTGTAAGCAAAGAATTCAGTTGATCATTGGGGTGGACTCCATCCCTACACCCATTCCTCTCCCTCAGAGTCCAAATGACCTACTGGAAGGAGACTGAGGAAGGGAAGGCAAGACAGACCTTTGCATAAAGAGAGTGCCAAGCTTTTGCCTGGGCTAGAAGATAGATAAGTGACTGCCCAGGAAGTGGAGAGAATGGGGTGGTGGTGAGGAGGGGGAAGGACTTTCATCACAGATGGAGAGCAATAACCACAAACAGAAAAGGAGGTGACAAGCGTCAGGTAGAGGATAGGTAAAGAGAAGAAAAGGATTGTAGGGAAGTAGAGACAGAGATACGGGACAAGGGAAAAAAAAACAGAAAACAGAGGCGATGAGGCGACAACTGAGGCCAAGGGATGCAGGGTAGGAGAGAGAGATAGGGAGGCCCTGCAAACACGGCCGAGAGGAAGCTTAGGACAGGGGATGGGTTGCAGAGGGCTGGGGTGGAGGTAGCAGGTAGGCAGAGCGATGGAGGAGCGACTCATCTTCATGGCCGGGTCCCCCCTGCACCCTCCCCTACCCACTCCAGGCATCAGGGCTCAGGGGTGGCGGGGCGGGGCAGCGGTGGTTCCGGGCGGGTGGGCGGTATGGGCGGGGAGGGGGCGGGGCCGTAGCCCTGGCTCTCTCGAGTAGCTCCTGCCAGCAGCCAGAGGGAGCGGAGCCTCGGCTGGCTCCTGTCGAGAGCAGAAGCAAGACCAGAAGGACTGAGCTAAAGAAGCTGGGTGGGGGCGGGAGGGAGGTGCCACTGGGCACCCAAAGGTGGTCTTGTCCACCTATCCAGCCATGGAAGGGCCGTGCCGCTTGCTGCTGCTGCTGCTCTTGGGGGTGAGTTCAAATGGAAGGTGTCCTCTCCTCGAACGCACTGGGGCTGGAAGGGCAAGCAGAGCCCTCAGAGGCTAAAGCAGGCGACGGTCCTGGGGTCTCTGTGCGCTGAAATCGAGTGGGAGAGACTCGGACCGAAGCCTGGGTCTTTCCAAGGAACCTTGGAAGATAGGGGTCACGGAAAGGAACAGGGATGCCGATCTCTGAGAGAAGCGCGTCTAGGAGAGATGGCATGGGTCCCTCTGGAAGCGGAAGGAGGTGTGGAGGTGCACCTAGTCAAGAACGGGACTCGAGCTCTTTGGTCCCCGGAGTGGGATCACGAAGGGAGGGAAATAGGAGAGGTGCTCCAACTCTTGGGTCCCTGGAAGTAGTGGGCTGGGTAAGAGGATATTTTGACGCCTAGATGGCCGAGAGGAGATTCAGTTGGACCGAGGAAGCAAAGGGAATATAGGGTGGGTGGGGTAACTGAGCATCGGGACAGACGGAATGAGGGAGCAGGCTTTAGCAATACTATTCAAAAGAGGCAGAGGGGAATGGGGAACAGGAATCGGGAACTGGGGGTAGGGGGGCAGGCAGAAAGTATCAAGGGTGGGACTTCGGACAATAGGCACAGGGCAGGACAATGAGTGGAGGGGAGGGGATGCGCTAGTGCATGAAGCCGGATGGCAGCAAAGAGGGGGCATTCAAGGAGCAGATAAGCAGGAAGAAGGTTCATGAAAAGAGTGATGGAATTGGGGGAAGGTAAAGGGGAAAGGAAAGGAGAAAAGTGGGGTAGGAGGACGGGGAAGGGGTTGAAGGAGAGATGAGATGAACGAACCAGAGGGGTGAAGAAGAGATTGTGGGAGCTATTCAGGATGCCTTTTTTCTATGACTTACCTAGCCCGGAGATTGCAGATGGAGAGGGACTTGGGGTAGAGCCCTAATCGTTATAGCGGTCACTCGCCAGGGTTCTCCATCCTTTTACGGCACCTCCGGTCACTCTTCTCGAAATCCTCCTAACTCTCTTTCCCATTCCCATCCTGCGTGAGTTTCCCAGAACCCTTTCGTACTCCACCCATCACCCTTTTCCCAGCCATCGGGCTAGGAGGTAATCCCCAAGAGCTGTCATTAAACAGAAAGGGAGGCAAAGAAAGGGGATCTCTTGGCCGGTTGTTCGGGGCTCCAGAACGGGACAGAGATTTGGATTGACCCACACACCAAATAAGGTGACTTTCCCAGGGGAGATAGATACCCGCTAAGTCTGGCTGGGGAGAGGGGGAGGCAATAATGAATAAAGTGTAGAACCTGAGAGGTCAGTGGCCAAGAGAGGGCGCTCTGGGAAGGAGAAAATGGGGCAACCGCAGCCGCTGCAGCCCAGTCTTAGTCCCATCCTTTCCGTCCCGTCCATTTCTTTAAAAAATGAGTACTGCCCTGCTCTGCTCATCCAGTCTACAAATCCTACATCACAGTCCCGCACACTCCCTAGAATACACTCCACCTTCCCTTAACCGGGTCCGCTGCCTGGTGCCGGAAAGATTTAGCGGTCTCCGGAGTCTACTCTCCAGGCTTGGGAGTTATGAGGAGGACAGCTTGGCGAAGCCCCGGTCCTTGAGGGATAGAAAAGAGAAGTCGGGAGAGAGTCTGATGGGTTGATGCCGGGTTTGTTGTGTCCAAAGCATTGTCTCCAAGAATAAAGAAATCACACTGAGGGACGTCTGGCTTTTGAAAAACTAGCGAGGGACTGGGGAGGGGAAGTAGAGGGAAGGTGGCAGGATCTCCTGAATCCTTCTGTTGCTGAGTCATGAGGGGAGTTGTCTCAGGAGAAGGGCAGAATGTCCCCACAGAGAGGCCAGTCTTGCAAAATGTCGAGAAAACTCCATGGAGCGGGGTAGTCAGATTAGCTTCTATTCCTAGAAGTCAATCTTTAATCAGGCTCTGATAGTTTTAAATCAGGCGCAGGGACCGAGAGGAAGGCAGGTGAGGATTCTTCTCAGGCCCTACAAGAAAGCACCTTCTAATAGCCTGGTCCCCGAAACTACACTCTCGGGGTTACCTTCTTGTAAATTTGGTCCTATGGAGTGGGTGTGGCCAAATCGCGGAAGGCTTTGAATGCCCGAGGTGGTGGCTGAGAACACACTTTCTCTTAGGCCTTTCAAAGCACTTTGTTGTGTTCGGCTTGGATAGCATTGATCTTGAGGCAGTAGTGCCTGGAATGGGGGCGGTTGACAGAGTTTGAGGGGTGGTGCTAAGTGTCATCAGGGAAACTGAGGAATGACACTCTGGAGAATACCCAGTTCTGGTCCAGGTGTGGGGCTGAACTCCCACCCAACACTCCCAACACCCGCTCCTTTTTTGGCTACCTAGCTGTGGATTTGAGCAGATCTGGAGTTCCTAAGCTTTTTGTGTGTGTTATGAAAGCTTTCTCCAGGGTGAAACCTATGGACTCCTCAGAATAATTTTAAGAAATTGAAGGAACTGCTAAATTTCAGTTGGAGGTTGCTGGAAATAAAGATGTATTTTTTTCTCATACTGAAATCTATCCTTTGGGGGTCCATAGTCCTCAGGTTAAGAATTTCTAATCTAGAAGATTAATACATCACCTTGTGGGCAGGGACCTACATCTCTTTCCTCTCTTGGGAGTTTATCTGTGTCTCTCTGTGATAGAAGTCTGGGAGATCTGGGTGGGCAGAGAAGAGCCCAGGAGGAGAATTTCGTGCCAGAAAAGATGAGCTATTTTTCAAATTACTGAAACTAGAGGGGAAATATGAACCAGAGGCTAGAAGGAAAAGGCCATGGCAGAGAGGTAGCTCTGAGAATAAGGTATGCATTATGCCAGGCATAGGGAAGGATAGAGTGCTGGTGTGGGCAGGTAAGCATCAGGAATGGTATTCAGTGCCAGGGAGGGCAACTGGGGAGGAGGTTAGTGTTAGGGGCTCAGGAATCTCCATCCCCCTAACTCTGCTGGGGATGCTGCCTGGCAGCGCTTTCCTGCTGTCGTGGTTTCTTCCTGAGTCCTGGCAAGAAAGTGCTGAAACCAGAGCATCCCGGGCCAAGCAGGCGGGGGAGGGAGCTGGGGTAATGGAGGCACTTTGTCATTCAGATGTCTGTAATCGGAGCTGCCTAGGAAGCTAATGCAGCCTTTAATAGGGATGAAGCTAAAGGCAGAAAATGAGCAGGACAGTCGGAGGGGAGGAAGGGAACTGGCAGGGGGCCCAGCAGGGGTGGGGGACAGAATAAGTGACTTTGGCAAGATTTGGGGGTTAGCCCCCTGCCCCTTAAGGTGGCAGAAAAAAAGACCTGGGACACAGTCCTTCCAATCATTTCCTCCCAGTCACTGAACTCTTCCATTCTACTGAGCTAAGGTACGGTTCGACTGACATTTGGTTCCCTTCTCTAGGAAAACCCCAGTCAAACAAACACCATATCCCTGGCTCCCCACCTTTCGAATTGGACCCTTAGTCCCAGATCTCACATTCATAGTTCAAATCTGACCTCAGACACTAACTGTGTGAACCTGGGAAAGTCATATAACTGCTGTCTGACTCAATTTTCCCATCTATAAAATGATGTTAATACTAGTATCTACCTTGCTGGGTTGTTAGGAGGACAAACAGATAACACAAAAACCTAAATTGCTATATAAATACTAACTTTTGTTATTGTTAGAAATAGATCTGTGCCCCCAACATCGTCCCAGATAGATGGCAATCTTCCCATACTGTCCTTGGTAAGATTGGCCAGTCTTTTCTATTTCGATTTTTTTTTAACATCTTTGCTTTGCAAAGCAAAGCTCTGGCTCAGGATTTCTAGAGGAAGCGATTTACCCTGGGTCACAGTG
This sequence comes from Myrmecobius fasciatus, assembly GCA_023553655.1. Taxonomy (NCBI): domain Eukaryota; kingdom Metazoa; phylum Chordata; class Mammalia; order Dasyuromorphia; family Myrmecobiidae; genus Myrmecobius; species Myrmecobius fasciatus. The sequence continues at coordinate 75,943 of JAJPUD010004493.1, forward strand.
GTTACAAGTGCACAGCACAGCTGAAATACAAATGCAGATTGACCTGACTTTCTCCAAAAGCTTTTTCTACTAGCCTGTGATTGCATCATGTCAAGGAAAGATTATTGTCTTGTTGGGGGAGGGGGGGAAGATTTTGGAAGCCACCTGCAGCTGTGGACCTGGAACAGGAAGCCTCCTGGGTTGCAGATGTTCTCCTCCCAGAACTAGGATAGATCGTTGCCTTCTGGGAAGGGTGCAATGTTGGGAAAAGGGGACATCTGCTATCCCCTCCTTGGGCCACACAGGTACATCTAAAGAGCAGCTGCCTCCCATGAGGTTCCAATTTTTCAATCCCCCTCACTCTTCCATCCCTTTCCAAAGGGTCCAGATTTTTTGTCTATTTTGAGACATTGGAGTAAAATTCAAGCCATCTGATGCAGAAACAGTGGAATGGATGAAATGACCTTATGATTTTTCTTTTGGTCCTACAACACTAGAACTAAATGGAGTTAGGTGATCTGGAGAGATAGATTTTGGAATTTCCATAAGCCTTATGATACTTTAAATTTTCTTTTTTTTTTTAAGAGACAGAAAATAAAGCAAGTCTTCAGCAGCCCTCACCCCCCACCCCCAAGGGAATCTAGTGCTAAATTCTTCCTATCCCTGGCCAAAGATGCTTCGGCGGCAGGAATCTGATTCCCCTTTCTCCTGGTTACTGAGCTGTTTCAAGTGTCTCTTTATGTGTATGTGTGTGGTGAAGCAGGGAGTCCTCTGTTCTTTGGAAATCAAAACCTTTTGAGGCAGGAGAGCCTGATGGTTATAGGCTATTTTACCGGCATTTATAACAAATACTCTCTTTATGCATGCCAGACTCTTTCCCTTCAGCTGATTTTTATTTAGGCATTGTCTATGTCTTATGACAGATGAAGGACAATGAGCCCCAAAAAGGGATTTGAAAAGACATGGATAACAGAGAGAGAATTGGAACCCAGATCTGCATTCCCCATGCATGTGCCTGTTTTCTCTTTGTGGCAGGGGAAAGGGAAGGACTGTGGGAGCTGGGAGGCTGGTCCTCAGTGATCCCACCTCCTCTCTAATACTTCCAGGATACAGACCAGGGATTGGGGAGGAGGGTTAGTAATAAGGGAAAGTTCCTCTGATCCAAAGGAGACCTAAGAGTGAACTCAGCAGCTGGTTAGTTAGAAGTGTTCTGACCTCACTCCCTCACATTTGGGGGGATCAGTGGAGGGGGGCACCCAGTGTCCCTCTCTTCCTCAGGCTTTGATGTTCCTAATGCCTCCCAAGTGAGCTCATCCCCGGGCCAGGTGTTTCTAATCAAGTGAATTAGAAAAGGGCATTTGATCTATTAGAAGATTCACTCTGTTCCCCATCTCCCCCCTTTTTTCTCTCGACTTCCTGAGGATCTTCCCAGTCTGACCTTTTCCCCTTTCCCCACACAGGTGTCCATGGGGGAAGTGAAGGAAGATTGTGCTACTAATCTTTACACCGAGAGTGGCGAGTGCTGTCGAGCTTGCAACCTGGGCGAAGGTGTGGCCCAGCCCTGTGGGGTCAACCAGACTGTCTGTGAGCCTTGCCTAGACAGTGAGTACCTGGAGAAGTGGAGATTGGGTGTGGTGGGATAGGGCTGGTGCTTTGGGGGGTAGAGACTTGGAGCAGAAGCAGAAAAAAAAATCAGAATTACTGGGAGAATACTTAACAGGGGCCTCTTGATCCCTGGTGGGGTGGTCTGCTATAGGAACATAGAATCACAGAATGGCAGTGCTGGAAGGAATTATAGAGATAAGCCAGTTCAACAGTTTTATTTTATTATGTTTTACAAAAGTATTATCTATTTTGGGAGTCACTATTTAGAGTTATAATTAATCAAAACCACTTTTTAAACTGACACACAACCCATGATATCTTTGTTCCCAAGTGAAGCATTGTTATCCCTTTTATTTTATTTTTCATAATAAAATATTTTAATGATTTTTTTTTATTTCTCAAACCTCTGCCCACAACAGAATATTCCCTTACAGTTGAACAAAACAAGCCAACTAGTTGGTTGGTTTTCTGGAGTGGTTGATTATTTCCTTTTCTAGTTGTGTTGTTGTTCAGTACTGTCTGACTCTTCATGATGCCCTTTTGAAGTTTTCTTGACAAAGATACTCTAATAGTTGGCCATTTCCTTCTCCAACTCATTTTACAAAGAAGGAAACTGAGGCAAATAGAACTAAGTGACTTGCCCAGGGTCATATAGCTAGTAATCGTCTGAAGTTGAATTGAACTTAGGAAGGTGAGTCTTCCTGACTCTGTTGAATGACTAGCACAAGATCATACGGGTAATGTCAGAGTTGGAAAAATGGCAAATCCATTTATCAGACATAGTATTCTAAGAAAACAAGAAGAGGGGGAAAATAATTTTATGGAAGTAAAGGATAGAGACTTCATAGATGTCACAGCACTTGAGCTAAGTCTTAAGGGAGAGGATTTGAAGAGGTTTTAGTTATTTGAGATGGTCAGGAAAGGGCTATATGATCATGAGATCATAAATTTAGATCCTAGAAGTACTTAAAAGTCCATCAAAGTCCAACCCTCTCATTTTACAGACTATACCTACAGCTGATCCTACCAATGCAGGAATGTATTAATTTCTGCCCTCATGGAAATTACATTGCAATAGAGGAACAGTTCATATTCACCAATAATCAAACCCAAATTATATACAAAATAAACAAAAAAGTGAAGGGAAAGACCCTAGTGACCAGATGATTGGGAAAAGCCATCTATAAGGAGTGGCATTAAGGCTGACCTTTGAAAGGATGCAAGGGTTCCAAGAGGTAGATATGAGAAAAGAAAAACATTATTAACCCTATCTAGCAGAAAAAGTTCAATGGGTCTTTTCAAGCATAGGAGCATTGATAATAATGAAGAGATAACTGATATTTGTGTAGTGCTTTAGTGTTTACAAAATGCTTTATATAGATGGAGTCCCAAAAGTCTTATCGAAGTTGTGTGAGTACTTAATTACTTAATAGATTTTCCAGACCTCCTAAATTGTTGAACCTCACAATAACCTTAGTGCTACAAGTAGTGTTACTATCCCCATTTTATAAATAAGAAATTAAGGCTGAGAACGGTTAAATGAGTTGTCTGGGATTGCATGGCTATTATGTATTGGAGGGAGATTTGAACTTGTATTTTCCTACCACCAACTCTACCATTCCTTCCACTGTGCCTATGGTAAGCCTCCAGGCTCGGTGAGAATAGAGGATAATCCAATAGGAAAAAAAAATCTCCTTTAAGGCTTTTTTTTATCTTTATCTCTGATTCCCTTGTACTTAGTCCAGGATCTGGCACATAGCAGATATTTAATAAATCCTAGTTGAACTGAATTAAATTGAATTTTGAAAGAGAATGTAGTATGGTTAGAAAATAACTCCCCCCCCCCAAAAAAAAACAGCTCTGTCTTGGAGGAAAGCAGAGGAATCTCCTGAGAGAAATGCCCCCTGTTGTGTCTGGGTCTGGCATGGGGAGGAGGGGCTGATGAAGATCTGAGCTAAAAATATCAGCTAAGCAGCAAAATCAATGGCTGTTCTTTCACTTGGTGAGTGGGGCTGGGGGATGAAAGATCGAATCCCCGACAAACTGGGGAGTCTGACCTTGGGGGATCCCATCGAGGACATGGCTAATCTCACTTGCTGGTGATGTCCTTTTCAGTACAGAAGTAGGAAAGTGGGGGAAGAGAGGCAGGAACGAAAGAGGCTGTCTCCTGAACAAGAGAAAATACTTTCTGGGAAAAAGCAGGATCTTAATCTGGTCCAGGCAGGGAATGAATGCCCTCTCTTACTGTGCCCAGCATGGTCCCACCACATCTGTCTAGTGGGCACAGATCCTATCATGGGTCTGCATCTTTGGATCCCTGTATATTGTTAGGATGATAATGATAATTACATTCCCATAGCCCTTTAAAGTTCATGAACATATTATAATGCCTGTTTTGGATACTAGGAAACAGGCTCAGATAAACTGTGGCAGTAATAGAAATGATAATAAAGAGAATAGTACTTATATGTGCTAGGCACTTTACATATAGCTCATTTGATCTTTACAACAACCCTGAGAGGTAGGTGCTATTATGATCCTCATTTTACAGTTAAGGAAACTGAGTCAAACTGAAGTTAAGTCACAGAGCTAGTAAGTATGTGAGGTTGGATTTGAACTTGGGTCTTCTTACTCCAAAAAACACTCTATCCACTGTGCCACCTAGTTGCAAAAAATAGCAAGATCTGTACTTTTGGGGTTAGAACTGGAAAAGACCTTAGAGGTCATCTTGTTGAACTGTTTCATTTTACAGATGAAGAAACTGAAGCCCAGTGAGGGAAAGGGATTTCCTCTAAGTCATTGGAAGGCAGGTCCTTGGACTCAGTCCCATTCCTCTTTACTTTCCAAAAAAAAAGATTGGGGCTTTAACTCATTCCTTCGACTTCCAATTCAAAAAAGTCTGCTTAGGTCCAACAACCTAGCACCTCTCCTGGTCCACTGAAAGTCATTTCCTTTCCATATGAGTCTGGGATACTGTTCTTCCCCTCCCCCACCTTGACTTTCCAGAGCACAGACCTGCCTTTCTGTACCTCCGGTTTGTCCCCAGGAGGTAAGCAGACCTTTAATCTGCCCTTGGTGGAAGGTGGGTACTTTAAGTCCCCCAGGACCCCTTTTAGAGCGCCTTTCAATTGGCCCCAGTCCCAGGATTTGTCAGAATTCTAAAGGAAAAGGAAATACATCTCTCCCCCTTTCCCTATTCCACTCAAAGGACTGGTCTTCTTCAAGAAGGGGCGGGTGGGGATAAGGAGCAGCAAGAAACACAAAACTTACAAGCTGGGGGCCTTGTGGCTATGGGCCCAGCAATGTGGGCTTTGGGGGTGGGGTGGAATTCAGTATCAAGGACAGGGATTGAAGACTCACAGTTTTAGAGATAGTTACTTCAGGAATCACTCTTCCTTTTCCTCCTCCTCTTTCTCTTCTTTGTCTCTGTCTCTTCTTTTTCTGTCTTTTTCTTTCTCTTTGTCTCTCTTTGTCTCTGTGTTTTTGTGTGTGTATGTCTGTCTCTGTCTATCTCTCTGTCTCTCTCCCTATCTCTCTGTGTTTCTGTCTCTCTTTCTGACTCTCTCTGTTTCTGTCTGTCTCTGTGTCCCTCTCTCTCTATCTCTGTGTGTCTCTCTATCTCTGTCTATCTCTGTCTCTGTGTCTCTTTCTGTCTGTCTCTGCCTCTGTCTTTCTGCCTCTGTGTCTCTGTTTATTTCTGGATCTCTGTCTCTTTCTCTATCTGTGTCTCTCTTGCTGTCTCCCTCTGTCTCTGTGTCTGTGTCTTTTTTTGTCTCTGTCTATATATGCCTGTGTCTGTGTGTGTGTGTCTGTCTTTCTGTCTGTCTCTATCTCTATGTCTCTGTTTCTCTGTGTGTCTCTGTCTGTCTGTCTCTATCTCTTCTCCCTATTTTCCTTTCTCCCATATTCCATACATCTTAGGGATGTATCATCACCAATTCCTTCCTCCACAATCCCCCTTGCCTTACCACTGTGTTCTTTGTCCTCTGAGACCTGATCATCTTGAAATGCTGGGGGTGGGGTAGTTCAGGTGCATCTGTAGTGAGCAAGTTAGTCTCCTAGCTCAACTCCCTCTCCCAGCTTTGAAATTTGCCCACTCAGCCTCTTCTTTTAGACTAGAACTAATGGGGGCCTGTTATTTATTCATGAGACATCTCATGGGGTTTGGGAGGTGGGGGATATTCTCTAAGCTGGTTAGAGAAAGCAAGAGATCCTAAGAGGAAGAGGGAAGTATCTATGAAGGTCTTACAAACAACACACTGGATAGAATACTGGGCTTGGGGTTAGGAAGACTTGAATTCAAATCCTGCTTCAGATATTTACTACTTGTGTGACTCTAGTAAAGTTAACATTTCACAGATATAGTTTCCTCAGCTATTGGCCCTAAATACTGCTAAAATCCCTTTCAGTTTAAATATATGGTCTTTTGATCTTGGAAGAAAAGAAAGGCTTGGTAACATAAGATCAATTATAGACTCCAAAGGAATTCCTAGACTTGAAGCAATTTCTGAAGTCTCCATTTTCAAAACTGACATCCCTATCACTGGGTCTATTTGAACCTACCTTTTCACCCAGTACTTTCCTTATTTACTACTCATGGAAACTAGGCAGAGGACTTCTTCCTTTTATATAGACTTCCTGCCTCCTGCTATACAGTCCAGAATAAACTAGGAAGAGAAGACCTCCTCCTCTCCTCCCCTCCCACCCCCAGACAGTTTGGGTAGGGAGATGGCTGCGCCTCGTTTGTAGCTAAAGTCTTTCCATATATGCCAAGAATTCATCTCAGTGGCTGAGCTCCATCAATGGCCTGGCTTAATGAGCTATTTTGTTCAGAAGAAGAGTCCCCAGCAGAATTTCCTTATTTCTGAAACATTTTTCACCCAGAAATCAGTTTTGCTCCCATCTTCCCCAATAACTAAAAAACAAAACACTACAAAACAAAACAAACCATCACATACTTCACATCCCTAAAACATGTTCCCAGGAGATTGGCAGCCAAATTTCACCCACCTGAGGCAGAAGAGAACACTCTCACACACACAAACACATAACATCAATCTCCCTATCTTTACACTTTCAGGTACCATTTAAGCTCTTTTCTTGGATATTTCATTGCTTGTTTTAACTACTGCTGGAATGAACTGCTGCTGCCTAACAAATTTTGCTCCCACTGCAAGTTAATCTCAATTCTTTTTGCTTGACCTGGTCAAGGATCATAAATTTAGACTATAAGAAATCTGAGATCATTTTATCCATTCCCTTGATTTTCACTTGGGGAAACAGAGTCCCAAAAAGAAGTGGCTTATCCAAAATCATATAAATAGAGAAAATAAATTGAATAAGCCATCAATGATCTCCCTAAGAAAAAAATCTCCAGGGCAAGATGGATTTACAAGTGAATTCTATCCAAACATTTAATTCTAATACTATGTAAACTATTTGGAAAAATAGGCAAACAAGGAGTCCTGCCAGATTTCTTCTATGATACAAATATAGTGCTGATATCTAAACCAGAAAGAGCCAAATCAGAGAAAGAAAATTATAGACCCATCTCTCTAATGAATGCAAATTCTAAATAATGCAAAAAATTAAATAATATTAGTAAAGAAATTACAACTTATCAACAATTCAATACACTATGGCCAAGTGGGATTTATACTAGGAGTGCAAGACTGGTTCAATATAAGCAAAATCATAAATAGTAAGTAGCAGAGTCAGGATTTTTGTACTAAACTCCTCTGATTCTAAAATAAGCCTAGTGCTCTTTTCACCATCCACACTGCCTCTTTCTCTGAAAGGAACCTCAGTGGTTGTATTTTGTAAGACTTCTTTCTTGATGTACTTGAAGTTCTTTTAATCTTTCTGACACAGTCAAGCTTTCTTTTTCTACTTTCTCTTCTTCCCCTTTTGCCTTTACATCATGTTCTTCTTTTTCTCTGTCTCTGCCCTTCCACCTCCCACTTTATATCTTATGACTTTTAGATTGTTTTTCATGTCTTCATATATTTGCATAGCCCTGAATTCCAAATCCAAGCTTTGCCTCTATTCTCCTCCAGTGGGAGAGAAATTTCAGCTTTTTTATCTCAGAATTCTCCCCCATTCCTGGCATTTAAACATTGACTACTTCTCATTTAGAGTTCTTAACCCTTCAGAATTATGATTTCTCATCTGATGGAGGATAGCATGATACCAGTGTTGGTTTTATTATTCTGACAGATGACTTCCTTTCCTTTGACCTCAGTTTCTCATCTACCAAATAGAAATAAAAGACATATTATGGGATTCCTTACAAATGTTAAATTATTATTATTATTATTATTTTATTGTGTAACCTCGATCTTTTTCTTGTCCCATCTTCATCTACATGTTCAGTAACATACTCCCACCAAAGCAAGCAAAGTAAACTTGTAAAGCTGTTCTTTCTTCCTTTATTTATTTGTTTGTTTTGGGAAGCAAATAGGTCAAATAAGTTGCCCAGAGTCACCCAGCTAATAAGAGTCTGAGACCAGATTTGCCCTTAGGTCCTCTTGATTTCAGGACCAGTGCTCTACCCACTATATCATCTAACTGCCTCTCCTTCCTTTATTTTTGGGTCCATTTTCAGAGAGAACCAAAAGATTGAAACTTGGATCTTAGTTTTAGATAATCTGATTGTACTCCAAATGAATCCCTTTTCTCTATGCTCTAGTTTCCTTACTTTATAATTCTCTGCTGTCCTTGACCCAGCATCCCCCTTCCCAATTTAAACCTACAGGTTTAGATGGAGTTAGATTAGAATCAGTAGAATTACTTTCAGAATGGAGAACAACAGAATTTTGGGTTAGGGGCATGGTTGGGAAGTCCTATCTATGGTCTAACTAACTAGTTCCTCCATCTATAGACCAAGTCCTCTCTTTGCTTCTTAAGCCTTCTTTTCATGCTAACCCAAATATTTTGCCCTTTAAACTTTTCACTATCCTAACCCTCCTGCTTCCCCAAGTTCCTGAAGAAGGGAAAAAAAGGAAGTAGAAGGAGGAGAGAAAGATCAATAGATGGAAGGATTTGTAGCCCAAGTGATTCCCATGGGATCTGGACCAAGTTTTGGAGAAAGCAGGGTGGGAACCCCAAAGAGATTAATTTATAATCTTACCTAAAGCAGAAGTACCAATCCAGGCAAGGTGATTTCAGGGCCAGAGGTGCAACAATCATTTTTGCGCCCTACCTAGGCACTTTGCCCCTCCACCTGGTGGCTGGGGGCTTTTCACATAAGAGTAAGGATTTCAGCCCTTTTGGATCTATGGGAAGTTAAGTTCATAAGTTGTGTCCTGCTGTGGGAGCAGCTCAAGGGCTGGAAATGGAGGAAGGGGAAGGGAATGTGTATGGTTTCAATGTTTTAGAATGTGGGGACTGGATGTGTTTTGGTTTGTTTGCCCTTAATAGCAATTAATTTTCTCTCCAATTAAACATAAAGTTAGTTTTCAAAGTTCATTTTTGTAAGATTTTGAGTTCCCAATTTTTTCCTTCCCCCCTTTTCTCCTTCCCTCCCCAAGACAGCAAGAAATCTGATGTAGACTATACATGTACAATCATGTTAAACATATTTCCATATTAGTCATGTTGTGAAAGAAAAATCAGAACAAAAGGGAAAAATCACAAGAAAAAACCAAAACCCAAATATTTTAAAAGGAAAATAGTATGCTTTGATCTGCATTCAGACTAGATGTGAATGTCATTTTCTATCACAAGTCTTATGGAATTGCCTTGGATTGCTGAGAAGAGCTAAGTCTATCATAGTTGATCATGACACAATGTTGCTGTTACTATGTACAATGTTCTCTTGTTCTGTTCACTTCACTCAGCATTTGTTCATGTAAGCCTTTCCAGGTTTTTCTGAAATCCATTTGCTCATCATTTCTTGCAGAACAATAGTATGCCATTACCTTTGTACACTACAACTTGTTTTAGCCATTTCCCAATTGATGGGCATCCCTTCGATTTCCAGTTCTTTGCTACCACAAAAAGAGCTGCTACAAATATTTTCTGTACACATGGATCTTTCCTTTCCTTTTTTTTAAAATGATTTCTTTGAGATACAGACCTAGTAATGGTATTGTTGGATTGCAGTTTTATAGCTCTTTGGGCATAGTTTTAAATTGCTCTCCAGAATGGTTGGATCAGTTTACAACTCCACCAACAATGCATTAGTGTGTGTGTGTGAGTTTGCATGTGCGCCCAAGCAATGTTTGGAGATTATGAGGTAGGAAGATTGAGGATTATGGCTGGTCAATTGTTTGGGGAAATGAGAGATAGTGGGATTAGAGGAAAGACCCCAGAGTCTGGAGAATAACTGGGAAGGTCAGTTAGCGTCTGGGAATTGAGGTTGGGGGTGGTGCAGCTCAATGTCTGGGATTTGAGAGGGAGAGCTCCGGCAACTAGGTGGTGCAGTGGAAAGAGCCCCACTCCTGTAGTCAGGAGGACCTGAGTTCAAATTTGACCTCAGACACTTAACACTTCCTAGCTGTGTGACCCTGGGCAAGTCACTTAACCCCAATTGCCTCAGGGGGAAAAAAAGAGAGGGAGAGCTCAATAACTGGTGACTGTCATTTTTGTGTATAGGGGATAGTAGATCAATGTGCTTTGGAAGCTAAATGTTAGTGTTAGAGGACTTTGAATTGAGGATTTTACAATACTTAAAAACACTGAGGGCACAGTACCTGAGACTACAGTGGTCTGGAGGTTTGTTGCCAGTGGAAGAAGCTTCATCGGAAGATTATGAAAAAGTTCAGGTGTTGGTGAGGGCTAGATATGACGCTGCACTCTTTCTAATCTGCAGGTGTGACTTTCTCTGACACAATCAGTGCCACGGAAGCCTGCAAGCCATGCACTGAATGTGTGGGGCTACAGAGCATGTCGGCGCCTTGCGTGGAGGCTGACGACGCTGTGTGCCGCTGTGCCTATGGATACTACCAAGATGAAGAGTCGGGGCTCTGCAAACCTTGCAGTGTGTGCGAGCCAGGCTCTGGCCTTGTCTTCTCCTGCCAAGATAAGCAGAATACGGTCTGCGAAGTGTGTCCTGAGGGTACCTACTCAGATGAGGCGAATCACGTGGATCCCTGCCTGCCCTGCACAGCTTGCGAAGAGACAGAACGAGAGACCAGGGAGTGTACCCGATGGTCAGACAGGGAATGTGAGGGTGAGCAAAGACAGGGTCAGAGGGATGGAGACCAGGATCGATCCTGGCAGGCCTGTGGGCAGGGGCAAAGATGGGCATGAGGATTGGAGGCAGGCCCGATAGAGCCAAAAAGATCCCTTTGGTGGAATCTTCGAAAGAAAAGAATGGGAGGAACAAGATAGGAGTGGGGAAGGGTGAATATTGGCTCAGTTTTCTAAAAGCAAAATAGTTTATAAGTGATTGCAATTTCTCACAAAATTCTAGACCATATTTAATTTTTTTTGTTGTTAATGTCTTTTGTTTTTAAACTTTTTATGGAGGGGGGGTGTCATTGCATTTCCATCTCCCAGTACTTAGCGACTTAACTGTGATTTAATTTTATAGGACACATTTGAATGAGAAAAGTCCTGTCAAATATCAATATTAAACCTATATGCACCAAGTGGTATAGCATCCAAATTCCTAGAGGAAAAATAAAGAGAGATGCAAGGAGAAATAGACAGCAAAACTATACTAGTGGAGGATTTCAACCTTGCTTTCTCAGAATTACGTAAATGGAACCACAAAATAAATAAGAAAGAAGTTAAGGAGATAAATAAAATTTTTTAAAAGTTAGGCATAATACATCTTTGGAGAAAAATCCCTTCACTAATCCAGGGTGCACCGTCTTTGCAATGTAGAGTTTTAGGGAGATGCCTTGGGCACTGAGAGGTTAAGTGACTTCTCCAGAGTTATCCAGCCAGTATTAATGAAAGGAGGATCTTGAACTCGGATCTTCCTGACTCCAGGCGGTGGTACACTGCGCCACCTAGCTGCCGCTAGATGTCATATTCAATACCTAATGTTCGGAGCGTTTTCTACTTTCCAGTGCCGTGCATGGTCATTATAATTACATAGTGTTCAGTTTCACTTTATTCTTTTTTCCATTTCTATTATAGTTAGTAGGGATGCTGTTTCCCTGATCCTGCTTATTACTCCATTCTGCATCAGGTCATATAAGTCTTTCTACGTTTCTCTGAATTCTTCATGTTCATCGTTTCTTAGGATGCCGCAATATTTCACAGTATTTCTGTAGAACATATAATTGAAAACATATGAATCGGTGAACATTTTAAAAAGGAAGTAGTAATCACAAAGGAGAAGTGATTTATTTTTAAATATTTTTTTAAAATTTCAAATTACACATAAAAACAATTTTTAACATTTAAAAAAATTTTGAGTTCCAAATTCATTCTCTCTCCTCCCTCATTGAGAATGCAAGCAATTTGATATAGGTTATACATGTGCAGTCATGCAAAACATAAGTCATTTCTTTCCTAACCTGATTCTTTTTATAGAGAGGGATGCTAAACTGATAGGTTAGGAGACTAGATTTTTATCTAAGCATGAGAAAGATAAGACAGACTGTCTAGATGATAATGCTTTTAGGTGGTTTTGTAACCTGTTGAATGGCTGGAACTAAAGAGTAGTTTGCTAATGTGCCCATGCCAATGTGGCAGTAAGTCTTCAGTGGAGTACCCTAGGAAATTGAGCCTTGATCTTTTGCTGCTTCATATTTTTGTCAGTGATCTGGAAGAAGGCATAAGTGACATGCTTGCCAGATTTTCAAATGACAACCTTGGAAAGGTTATAAATAAAGGAAAGGGAATGAATAAATATTTATTGTTGTTCAGACTCATCTAACTCTTTGTAACTCCATTTGGGTTTTCTTAGAGATACTGGAATAATTTACCATTTCCTTGTCCAGCTCATTTTACAAATGAGAAAACTGAACAAAACAGAGTTAAGTGATGTACCTAGGGTCACATATAGCTAGTAAGTGTCTAAGGCTGGATTTGAACTCAGAAAGATGAATTTTCATGACTCCAAGGTTGGTGCTCTAACACTGCATCATTTCAATGCCAGAAACTGAGCTATCAGCAACTGTGCTAAACCCTGTAAAGTAAATGTTCTTATTATCTCCATTTTGCAGATGGAAAAACTGAGATAGGCAGAGATTAAATGGTCACATAACTAAAGAAGTAGGATTTCAATTCAGGTCTTCCTGACTGCAGGCCCAATGCACAAATAAAAGTCAGGTTCCAATAAAACCTAGACAGTCTGGGATGTTGGGTGGAATCAAGAGATAAAATTTAATATAGATCAATGTAAAGTCTTAGACTTGGATTCAAAAAATAAACTTCACAAATACAAAATAAGTTATGCATGGCTAGACGGCTTGTGTGAAAAAGATCTGAGGGTCTCAGAAGACTGAAAACCTAGTGTGAAGTGTACTATGGTGACCAACAAATCTAATAATCTTGGATTGCCTAAGAGGAACATAATATCTGAGACTAGAGAAGTTTCTTAGGTTCCTGCTCTGGTCAGACCATATCTGCAATATTGTGTTCTGTTGTAAGTGCTACTTTTTCAGAAGGTTACTGATAAATTGGAGATCATGCAGAGGAAGGACAAGCAGGATCTCAAAGGGTTTTTGGATCATGATCATTTGCAGTAAATGGAGTTGCTTAGCTGAGAGATGAGAAAACTTAAAAAGAAACAAGGGACATTTTCAAGTATTTGAAAGATTGCCACATGGAAAGAATAGACCTCTTGACCTCAGAGTTTCTTCTCAGAATTAGAAGCATTGAATGGAAAATCCAAAGAGGATTTTTTAGCCACAAAATCATCCTATCCATAAGAGTGATGCCAAAGTGAAAGAAGTTGTTTAAAGAACTAGTGGAATCCCTCTTTAAAATCACCTAAGATTTACACAAATGAAGATGAGGAGACTGCTGGTCAGGAATTTATTCTGTAGAGATAATTCTTGTTCAGTTATGAATTAGACTAGATGGTCTCTGAATCCCTTTCTGATGCTGATGGTTCCAGGGGTGCTGGGGTATGGTGGAGAAGAACCCTAGACTGGGTACTATTAATCCACTGTGTGACCTTAGTCAAATCACTTTTCTGTGTGACAGTTTTTTCCCCTCAGTAAAATGAAGGGGTTAGGAAAGAGATTATTGAAGTAAAGACTAATGGAGTGTATATGGAGAATAATTGTAAATTCTGTGTGGCACTTTTTTCCCTTCAGTCAAATGAAAGGGTTAGGCAAGACAATATTAAAGTAAAGACTAAGTCTAGGAATGGAATGTACACTGAGAATAATAGTAAAATAAGTCTCTTATTGAAAGGAAAGGGGAAAAGAATTTTTTCCCCATATGCATCTACTGTGCACCAAGCACTATGATTAGCATTATAGATATTATCTTATGTGATAGGTGCTATGATTACCCTGTTTTTAAGGAAACTGGGATAAAATGACTGGATCAGGAGCACACAGCTAGTACGTATCTAAGGTTAAATATGGATTTGAATTCTTTCTACAAGGCAAGGCTTAAGGAAAAGGGATGGAGAACAAGATGTGAGTAGAAGTTTGAATCATAGAATCAGAATCATAAATTATCAGAATAATATAACCAGAATAAAAGATAAATCAGAAATCAGAATAACTGAGCAAGGAGCCCTTCTAAAATGGATGATTTACAGAGAAAAAATTGAGATATAGGAAAGGGAAATGATTTGTGGATTATCACATGGTTACTCAGTGGCAGAGCCAGTCCTAGCACATGTATCTAGCTTCTGAGAACTGTGAATCATGATCCCTTAAAAGAAGGGAAAGGGGTAGGTATAACTATGGACAACAGGGGTCATAGTGGGTAAGGGGACTTAGAACTTGAAAAGGAGGGTTTGCTCAAGGAATTCGGAAATAAAACTGAATAGAATTCTCCAGGTGTCAGTCATGAATGGAGGTAGGAAGCATGGAGTAAGGGTAAGTAGAAAGTAGGCAATAGGAATTCTTCCAGGGATGAAACTAGGGAAATGATAGTGGTAATCTTCTGTAAGGGTATTAGAGACATGAAGACCAGGAAGAAAAAGGAGTAAAGCTCAAAAAGAAATTCAGAGTTATTTTTGGTCCTTGGTTTTATTATTTCTGTTTCCAGAAATATGATGGTTGCCTGAGAGGAAGGGGCCAGTTCCAATCTGAAAATCAGTGATGAAATCCCACATCAGGGGACGGGGAAGAGGGAAGTTGGTGAATGACAGCTGTGCTCTCTTAGGGACATAGTCCTAACCTCAAGGTAGTAACTTGGCAGGGAGTTTCCAGGGGATTACCATTAGCCCAAAGGGGTTTCTAGTGGCAGTGTTACAAAGGATTAGCGTTTTTGTCCTAGGCAATGGGAAAGAGGAAACTTAGTTGCAATTTTTAAAATTTTCAATAGTATTTTATTTTTTCCAAATACGTGTATAGTTTTCAACATTCATTTTTGAATGACTTTATGTTCCAAATTTTTTTCCCTCCTTTCCTTCCCTCTCCCCTCCTTAAGATAACAATCTGATATAGGTTAAATATGTGCAATTCTTTTTAAACATATTTCCACATTTTTCATGTTGTGAAAGAAAAATCAGACCATGGGGCAGCTAGGTGACACAGTGGATGGAGCACCAGCCCTGAAGTCAGGAAGACCTGAGTTCAAATCTGGCCTCAGACACTTAACACTGCCTATCTGTGTGACCTTGGGCAAGTCACTTAACCCCAATTGCCTCAACAAAAAAGCAAAAAAAAAAAAGAAAAGAAAAGAAAAAGAAAAATCAGACCAAAAGGGAAAAAAATGTGAGAAAAACAAACAAAAACAAATGAAAATACTGTGCTTTGATCCACATTCATTATCTGTAGTTCTCTTGCTGAATGTGGATGTTGAAAGTCGAAACTTAAGCCCATTTTCAGGGGACTTCCAGTTTGACCTATATATAGTTCCTGGCCTCAGGATGCTTTAAGACAGCTCCTTACCCAACTAAGATCTCTCTGAAGCAAGGCAACCACAAAGAAGTGGGTGGGGAAGTTTTATTTTTTTCCTCCATCTGGGATCAAACCAGGGTGTGTGTGCTACTTGCATGCTTTCATTTAAGTGTCAGTGTGTTGTGTGTGTGTGTGTGTGTGTGTGTGTGTGTGTGTGTGTGTGTCTTCTGGAGTAGGGGTGCTGTGCCCTGGTGGAAGATATTAGAGTAGGTGATTGGTGGGTAGAAGGAGAAAAAAATAAAAGCATGGAAACTCATTGCTTCTAGGCAGAGCAAGGAAGGGAAGGGCTTCCCTACCTGAGCTGCTCTCCTTAGGCAAGCTGGAACAGCCCAGGTTTGGGCAAAGGCCAAATAAGAGCTTAGAAGCAGAGAAAGGAGATGTTTGGAGGAGGGGTGGATGGTTTGCCATTGGGAGACATTTGTAAACATCTTACTAGCTCCCACAGTCTGGTTCCTTCTGAACCTCTTCCTTCCAGAACGTCAAAGGTTAACAACAACTTTCATAGACTCATAGAGTTCTGGGAAATGGAACCTTAATTTGATTGTTCTGCATCTCTGTGATAACATACTTTCCTGGATATAAGATGTATAAGATGCTAATAAGGTGACTTGCCTCTAGAGTGAAATGACACCTTCCTACCTGAGCTAACCACCAGGTTAGGTTTCAAAAGAAAAGTAGGGTAGGGGAGAGATGCAAAACTAGATTTGTTTGTCTCCCACCCCAAGCTTTTCCCTCCCTCTTTGCCACACAGAGCCAACTTCTAGCCTGGAAACAGCTATCCAGACAGGCCAAGGGTTTGGCAGGTTGGGATGCTAGGGGACGTAGGGGACATCTGGATCTCATTTCCCACCTCCCCACTCCCACCCCCAAAATTAGAGGGAATTGGGAAGATGGAGGGGGAAAAGGAGGTTGGGGGTGGGGATAAAACTCACTGTTGGCTCTTGACCCAAATTCCATCCAGATTCTGGCCTTAGAAAGTCCCTCTCCTGTTCCTTTCTTCCTATACCCTGGACCTCCCTGGTAATTACCATAATGACCTGACTAGCCATTGCTTCCCTTGCAAATTGACAGAGCCTGTTGATACCCAGACTCTTTAGACTGACTAGGGATGTTTGCTACATCTGAGAAGAGGGCATAACAAAGTCTGAAGGATGCTGTTTGGGAGGGAAGAGGGAGAGGATATGGGGACATCCTTCAGAGTGTAAATGGTGGTTCTGGAGGCCCACAAAGAAAACCAGTTTACCCAAAAAAATCATACAGCCT
Organism: Myrmecobius fasciatus; assembly: GCA_023553655.1. NCBI lineage: Eukaryota > Metazoa > Chordata > Mammalia > Dasyuromorphia > Myrmecobiidae > Myrmecobius > Myrmecobius fasciatus. The sequence continues at coordinate 92,778 of JAJPUD010004493.1, forward strand.
GGTCATGGCAAAAGTTCAGGAAGCCCTAATGCCTTCTCTGATGCTGCCAGATGCCTCGGCTGGTGTCTCACCCCAGGGGTGGGATGATTGGGTTGTGGCAGATGGTATACCCCTCCCCACAATCCCTCCCAACCAGATGGACTCCAGATACACATCTGGAAGACACATCTCTCAGCAGGAACTGAAATATAGATGCTTTGAAGTGCCTTTATCCTCAAGTCAAGAAAATTCAGGAAGGCAAATAGGTAGCTCCTGCTTGGATGGGTGAACCAAGGGATACATTGGAGTGACGGGGGTGGGAAGATGCCTGGTAGATGCAGCCTATAAAATATCCTGTTTCTTCGATCCCCTCAGCCATGACTTGGGCATTCCATGCCCAGACAGATACTCCAGGGCATCTAGAGGCTACAATAGCTGGGTGGTGAAATGGAAAATCCCACTTACTCTTGCCAGGAGATGCCCGATCTAGCTCAGCCACACAAAACAGAAGCCCAAGGTATCCATTCCTTCCCTTCTCCCACCAGTGGGCATTGTTTGCTTTCTTGGCTCAGTGTGCTACAACCTTCCTTCATTTTTCAGTTTGTGGGGTGTTGCTTCCTCCCATAAGGGTTAAGTCTGCCCTACGGCTTTTCTTTGGGTGGCAAGACCAGACACATTGTAGGGCCTGTGCCAGGCAGGACCCTTGCCAGTTCAGAAACAGATGTTGGGCTTTGCCTAATCACTGGCCAAGGAGAGAGACCCAGCCAAGTCTTTCAATTCCCAAGAAGTCTTAGTAGCATGGGGAGGGGAGAGGAGAATGAACTGAGGGACAGGGACAGAAGCCATCTCCTTGGGGAAGTATCTCTTCTGTCTAAACTTGAGAAAGTATCTCCTATCCTTCAGGCTAAGGCTTGCTGGGGGCTGTATGGGCCAGCAAAACCTAGGGAAGAGAACTTGTTTTTCAGAATCAAATGGCACTGAGGTTTACTGCTGGGATTGAGGATTCTGATTCACAACCATTGCTGTTGTCCATTTCCTGTCTATGTTCTTGGCCCTGGCCCTTCACTCCTGGCATTTGAACACATCCATAACACACCTATTCCAACAGTGAAAACAATAACTGGTGTTTTTCATTTTGCAAAGCCTTTTATATATGTTATCTTATTTGCTCTCCAGAAAAACCTTTTAGGAGGCACTAACACCTTCCTTTTACAGATGAAGAAATACTTTCAGAGAGGTTTGATGATTTTTCTCAAGGTCACACAGCTAGTAAATACCACAGTCTGGTCTCCCAGGTCGGATGGCAAGTTCAGGCTCTTCCACTAGCCAGGACATCTTTCTCCACATGCCCTTTCCACTCCTATTGAATTGTTCAATAGGGAAGTCTTAAGGTGAGAAGGGCTTTTAAGTTGGGCCAGGACCTTTGCAAAGGGAAAGTGTAAGATAAGAAGTCTGGAGGGTGAGGTAGTGGAAGGAGAGAATGCAAAGTACAGGGTGAAGAGGACTTACCTACCTCCTATGTCTTCTAATCCTTGGGCAGAGATCCCAGCCCGATGGACAACTCGGACCACACCTTTACTGGGCTCTGACAGCCCACCCCCAATCACCCAGGACCTTCCGGAGCCCCCAGAGCCTGAAGCTGAGGCCAGCACAGTGGCTGATGTGGTGACCACTGTGATGGGCAGCTCCCAACCTGTAGTGACCCGAGGTACCACTGACAATCTCATCCCTGTCTACTGCTCCATCCTGGCTGCAGTGGTTGTGGGTCTGCTGGCCTACATTGTCTTTAAGAGGTAAGTAAAAAGGTTGAGGGTCTGGGGGCTTGAAGCCTTTCAGCTCAGATATCTGACTTTTACCTTTGGTCCTAGATTTTTCTATATTTAGGGAAATGTAATGCCTCTGGATCAATGTAGTTTGGTCTCTCCACCTTTGATCCAGAATCACAAAATCACAAGTTAGTTAATCACAATGGAACCTCAGAACAAAGGATATTGGAAATAGGTGGAATCTTAGAATATAGAATGAGAGAACTAGAAAGGAGCAGACTTGGGAGGGATCTTAAAGATTACAAGGTCCACTTTACAGAGGAGGAAACAGACTTATTTCTTCTTAATTGCAACTAAATTCTTTTTTTTTCCAGCCATTTAGGGGCTTGGAGTGTTAAATCTCTGAGTTAGAAATGTCTCAGAAAATATTTGTCCAGCCTATACCTGAGCAGGGATCTACTATATAACATGTCCCACAAGTATTTCTCCTGTGGTAGCCCATTCCATTTTTGGAAAATCATAATCGTGTAGATATTTGGCCTTTGATTCTGGACATTGAGTCTTTGACTCATGACCCGAATTCCACAATATACATAATTTTTTCCACTTCAGTTGAGAACTAAAGTAAATTTTCCCATCAGCTTCCCAGTCGACTGATCTGGTAGAAGAAAGTGAGTTTATGTGGAGAGAGGTAGAAAAGGAGGGAAGAAAGAGGGAGAAAGAGAGGAAAGAAAGGAGGAAGGATCTCTTGATTTTTTTCATGTTTCTCTGTCTCTTTCTCCCTCTCTCTAACTCCCCCTCTATCTGTGTGTGTGTATTTCTTTCTCTCTCCTCCATTTCTGTATCTGTCTCTTTGTTTCTGCCTGTCTCTGTCTATCTGTCTCTTTCTTTTCTTCCCCCCACCCAACAATTATCTAATAAATAGATAAACAGACAATACCTTGAGGTCCTGATCCTATTCCTCTCTGACCATAGGTGGAACAGCTGTAAGCAGAATAAGCAAGGCGCCAACAATCGGCCAGTGAACCAGACTCCATCACCAGAAGGGGAGAAGCTACATAGTGACAGTGGCATTTCTGTGGACAGCCAGAGTCTCCATGACCAGCAGCCTCAGACTCAGACAGCTCAAGTCCAAGGTATGGGGCTGGTGCTCCTGTGGGGAAGGGAGTCAGGAGGAAGAAATCCCCAGACAGCTTGGTACTGTGGCTGAGTCCCACCTTCCCCTGGTTCTGGCAAAACAGGCTATTATAGTAGGGAAAGAAGTTACACTTCAAGAGGAGGTAAGTAACCAAGGCAAGTAGATGGTATTATCTTCTTCCAAGGAATGATTTGAAAGAATGGGAGAAACTTCTGTAATACAACAACAATAACAAGAATAATAATAGCCAACATTTATGTAATATCCAAGGTTTACAAACCACATTACATTTGATCCTTATAGCAATCTTATGAAGTAGATGCTATTATTATCCCAGTTTTACAGATGAGGAAACTGAGGTACAGAAGGTTAAGTGACATGCACAGGGTCAAACATCTAGTGAATATCTGAAGCAGGGATTTGAACTCAAATATTCCAGGCTTCAAGTTAAGCATCCAGAACCAGGGAGGAGAGTGGTCAGCCTGGACTCTGAGAAATGGATGGGATGACCTTGGAAGCCCTTTCCAGACTGAGCTGGGAGGTCTTTTCTAAACCAGAACTTCCAGGTTTATCAAGCTAATTCCCCCCCTAGGGCTAATTACCCCAGAAAATGGCTGCAATTAGCCTCCTGCCCCAGACTTCCCATGGACAAGTGGTTAATTATGTCCCTAATTAACCACCCATGGCCTGGTTCCAGTCCACCCACTAGGCACTTGTACCTTCCTATGGACTATTCAGAATTGAGAAGTTCTGTCTCTCATGCCATTTCCTCCCCATTTCCCTCACTCCCATCATTGGTTGGCTGAAGAGGGAAGGAGCAGACCTGGGAACAAGAACTGCAGAACTTGTCTTGGCCATTCCCCCAACTTAGAGTGGTCACATTCTCTCCCTGAGCTTTTCTTCCAGTTCGTAGGATTTGGAACTGAAGGGGACCTTTGGGATCATCTCGACTAGTGATTATGAACCTTTTTTGTGTGTCATGGATCACTTTGGCAGTCTGGTGAAACCTATGAATTCCACCTCAGAATAATGTTTTTCAAATGCATAATAGAAAATATATAGGTTTCCAAGAGAAACCAATTATATTGAAATAAATATGTAATTGTTTTCCTAAATTCCCAGAACCTCAGCAATATATCCCTGGACCCCTCGAATCCATGAATTTAAGTTCAAGAACCGCTGATCAAATCAAAACCCTCATTTTCTAGATGAGTTTGGGGGCCCTAAAATGAATGTCTCAATAATCTTAATATTTTTAACTCTAAGTCTATGAACTACTTTTGGAAAGATGACACAAGCATTGTCGTAGTTCAATAGATTCAGCTGTGTCCAATACTTTATGGAACATACTGTCCATGGTTTTCCTGACAAAGATATTGGAATACTTTGCTATTTCCTTCTCCAGTGGATTAAGGCAAACAGAGGTTAAGTGACTTGTTTACTCAAGGGTCATATAGCTAGCTAGCAAGGGTCTGAGGTTACATTTGAACTCAGACCTTCCTGACTCCAGGTCTAGTCTATCTACTGAGCTATCTAGCTGCCTTGATACAAGCTATTCTGAGTCCTTTATCTAGGCTCTCCCTCCAAAAAGTCTCTAATCTCCAAATTCTGCTGCTTCAAGGTCATTTTGTTCTTCAAAAGGGAAAACTTCTTCTGTCCACTGGTAAGGGTGCATCTCTCTCCCTTCCTGACTAGCCCCCCTTTTCTCTTGCAGCTCTCAAGGGGGATGGAGGTCTCTACAGTAGCCTCCCAGCAGCCAAACGGGAAGAAGTGGAAAAGTTGCTCAACAGCTCATCCGGAGACACCTGGCGACACCTGGCCGGGGAGCTGGGCTACTTGCCTGAGCATATAGACTCCCTCAACCGAGAGGACTGCCCTGTCCGGGCTCTGCTCGATAGCTGGGCTGCTCAGGACAGTGCCACCCTGGATGCCCTCTATGCTGCCTTGCGCCGGATCCAGAGGGGAGACATTGTGGAGAACCTCTACAGCGAGTCCACTGCCACCTCCCCAGTCTGAGCAGCCATCGGGGCTCCCCTCCCTCCCCTCCACCCCTTCCCCTCAGCATCCCATGGGGCGGAGCCCTTCAGATGTGAAGGAAACTGGAGAGGGAGGAGAAAATTCCTTTTACCCAAGGGGACGTTCACCCTCTTGGCTAATGGTTACCCACTGGGGTGTCTTCTCCCTCACTCCCTCAGCAGGTCCTCAGGCCCCCTTTCAGACTGTCTGACACTCGAGCCAAATCCCCAAGGAGCTCCACTGGAGAGCAAGCCCCCCTTCTCTCCAGAGAGTAAAAAGTCAGAGAGTGGGCTTCCAGGTCTTTTTTTCACTTCCCTCTCTTGACTATCCTGATTTTCACCTGTGATAGCATCCACTCCAACCATATCTACACCTTCCTCTCTGTGTAGCTCCTCGCTCTCTACCCCGACCTTCTGCCTTCCTGCTTAATAGGAACGGTGCACTGGATGTCTGGTTATGGAGAAGGAGCTTGGGATGGAGTGAAGACATCCTCTTCCCACCCATGACCCCAAGCTCTGGGATAGAAAGGGGACTTGGTAAGAGGCAGAAAGATAGTCATATGGACTGACACTGTGAACCCTGGGCGTGAAATATTGTTCTCTGATGAATTTATTCCCAACTGCTTCATTATTCTGACCCTGCCCCTTTGGTCAGAGCCCCAGACAGTGAAAAATTATAGAATATTCCCTGATCAGACTTGGCAGGGACCCAGCCATCTAGCTCCCCTCCTTTTACAGATAAGGACATTGAGGCCCCAAGAAGGGGAAATTACTTGCCTGAGATCTCATAAACACCCATTGGGGATAATAGATTTTTCTCCCTATAATGAAAAGTAGGAAAGAGAGAAAGAGGGCAGCTTCCCTTGCAGGTACAGGCTCACCCCTACCTTAGACTTCTAGATGTCTCTCTTCCTTTACCAAAGGGACCAGGGATGTGAGAAAAGGCTATTTTGATCAAATGTGTGACTGAGTAATCCTGCTGATAGCTACTACTCTTGCAAGGGCCCCCCACCTTTCTCTGTCTCTGTCTCTGTCTCTGTCTCTGTCTCTGTCTCTCTCTCTCTCTCCCTCACACACTCACACACACACATATTCCTTTTTTTAACAACCATTTTTTGTTTCTTGGGCTGGGACAGGATCCTGTCTCGGGAAGCTGCCAGAGAAGATTCTGAGGGAATTTGGAATTTATCCTCCCTCTCTATTTTCTTCATCCTGGGTTTGGCGGCTCCAGCCCTGGACCAAGCCAGAGATCCCTCCTTCCTGCCATCCCACCCGCAGAGACAAGCCGATCATATAAGAAGGCCTTTTTTCTCTACACGCTCCCCACTGCTAGGCACCTAGGGAGGGGTAACAATTATTTCTGCTATGGTTGCAAGCCCAATTAGGTCTGGGATGAAGGATGAAGACTGATCAGATCTAGGCTGGGGGCCGGGCAGAGGAGAGTCAGTTTGAGGTCTAAACTTCTGGATCAGAGAAGCAGAACAGTAGGAGGATAGTGCTCAGCAGGAGACCTCTGCCAGGTATTGGGGACCTGAAGGAACTCCTTTTCCCATCTTAATCATCAATCAGGCAGATGAAGGATGGAGGGGAATGACTGTCATTTTTATCAAAGGAATTTCTACCACCCTCTACTCCCATTCTGCTTTCCTCAGGCCTGGAAAAGTGATGTTGCAATTACTGTGATGCCCTTTCTACTCATGCTGGAGTAAAGAAGAGATCCCAAGCCCTGGGAGAGGTCTGCCAAGAGAGTCCCTTTCTTTTGGCTTGGGAGAGGGTTCTCCAGGCTGTGTAAAAAAGCAAGATTTTTTTTTTTTTTTTTTGGCACGGAGGCAGGGTGGGATCATGAAGGAAACTGTGGAGACCCGGAAACTAACTGTACATAATGCCATCTCTTTGACTTGGTTCTGTTTGAGGGAATGAGAGGCTTGTCCTTGTGGTCACTCCCTGAAGAAGTAGAGTTTTATTTATTTCTCCCTCCCTTTGAGAAGGAGGGAGTTGGCATGGGGATGGGGGTGGGAGCTGCTCCACTTGGGAGAAGATTTTGCAAGTATGTTTTAGCATGTGTGGGTGCTTGGCCCCTCTGACCCTGAAATCACCTTTTTTAGCCCACCCTCATTAGATTGGAGGTGACATTCCCCCTTTTTTCCCACGGGAAGGGGAGGGGGCTCTTGCCCACAGCCTCCAGATCTGTCCCTCTATTTGCCCATCCTCCAGTCCTCAATACCCTGTCTCCTTGCATCCTGTGTAATTGTCTCTTGAACCTTCTTGAAATCGACACATAAAACATAAATGATGATAATTAAATAGCAAAAAAAAAAAAGTACAGCTTTTTTGGGAATAAATATTGGGGAAGAGGTAAAAATGAAAAGGAAGGGGAACCAGGCGTCTAATCCCAACTTCAAGATCATTTTCCCTCACCCATTAATAGGGAAAATTTTAGGCAAATCAAGTAAAATTTTGCAGTCATGAAGAGGTTAATTTTTCAAGCTAATGAGAAAAGTTGGAGGGCAGTGGGGAACCATTCTCACTTCCACCCCCACTTTTGAGGCAAGAGAGGGAAAGTGAAATTGACTAGGCATGAAAATGACCAGCAGTGAATTTGACCTGTATGTCATAAGTGAAACTGATCACAGGGGAACAATGGATCTGATGAAGGGAGCTTACTCACTCTCCAACACCTACAGCCACTCAGATGGTCTGGCCAGTGACCCTCCTAATGAGCCTGATTCCAGATGTCAGTCAGGACCTCATCCTGTAGCCAAGCAGGAGGTTACCCCTCCCGGTTCTCCAGGGAAAACCCCGGGCCAAAATTCCCAAATCCCTTGAATCCTTCCTTGGCTTCTGCCAGCCGGGCTCAGCTTTGATCCTGCCCCAGCTGGTGCCAGCTCTTGGCAGGGCTCTCCGAGTTCACCCAGCACTGTTCCCTGCTGCGCTCTTGTTCCCTGCCCTCCTCTCGCATAGTCAGTGCTCCTCCTCTTCTTCCTCCTGCTGCTGCTGGGGAGTGCAGGGTCTGGGAGCCTTCCCAGTGTCCTTCGGCTCTCTACAGCCACCTGGCTCTGTCCACTGGAGGTTCTGGCTCTGTGCTAGGCTGGGAAGATGGAAGGATGAGTGTCAGACTCAGTCCTCCAAAGGAAAAACAAACATCAGCCTCTGGAGCCCAAGGAGAGAAGCCAAAATTGCTTCAGCCAGAAGTGTGGACAATTTGGGGGATCGGAGAAGAGGAGGAGGGTATTTAGGCTCACCACTCTTTCCTTACCTTTAATCTCACACACCGAATATATTCTGTCAATACCTAAATGTTTTAGGAAGAGATTCCGATAAAGGCATCCTCCTTGCCCTCAAGGGGTTTCTAATTTGAGAGGGAAAGAGCTTCCCTTTGAACCATTGGTCCAGTTATTCTGAAAAGTATTTGAAATGTGACAGGAAAAGAGACTATCTTTGGTGTTAATATTTGCCATGGGAAGGTCAAAGACCAAAGGAAAGATCCTATATATCACAAAATATTTGTAGCCACCACAGAGGGGAGAGCCCCTGATCTCAGGCATTTCCCAAGCTGGTGGAGGGAGGGCACACATTCAGAACAGAGCCATGTATAAACCAGTTAAAGGATTAGTATAAAAATGGAATCTCCAAAAGGGAGAGATAAAGGAGCCACGAGGCCCCGAAGAAAATAACCAAGGGGGGGAAAAAAAGTGTTGCAAAAGCTGCACTTTGAAGGGTCTTTCAGAGCTGGAGCTTGACTTGTGTTTGCTTGGTTGTTTTTCAGTCATGTTCGACTCTTCATGACCTCATTTAGGATTCTCTTGGCAGAGATACTAGAATGGTTTGCCATTTCCTTCCCTGGCATTTTACAGATGAGGAAACTGAGGCAAGCAGAATAGTGACTTGCTCAGGCTCACAAAACTAGTTAGTGTCTGAGGTCACTAAGCACTAAGAAAGGGTGCTCTATCCATTGTGCCATCTAGCTGGAATTTAGAGATCACCAAGATCAGCTACCCCTTTCACAGATATAGAAAATGAGGAACAGATAAGATCATACAGGTAGTAAGTAAATAGCAATTCAAAGTAGTGTGTCTGGGTCAGAGGACCATTGGCACTTTCACCACCTTTAACTTTAGGCAAGTAATTTATTTAACCTCTCAGCCTCAGTTTCCTCATCTATAAAATCGGACAGTTGGACTAGGTGGTCTCTAGGGTCTCTTCCAGCTCAAAATCAATGCTCCTAGGAACTGCAATTCAAACCCAGATTTCTAGCTTTAAAGACATATCCCACTCAGTCTCCTGAGAAGTTGGTTGTCCCTATAATGCTGTCAAGGTATTTGGAAGAGAGGGACCAGAATGTGGACAATGCCATTGAATTGGGAAGAATTTAGCAAAGGGGGAAGAAAAGGAAAACCGAAGAGTTAGAGATACTCTGTCACTCAGACCCCGGAAGTCTAGATGTCTCAAGCCCCACCTTTCCACTTTCCTCCTGATGTAGCCTCTTTTCTGAGAGAGGCAGGAGTCGCAAACATATTTCAGAGGGCTGTGCCCATCAGAGGAAGAAGTGCTGTAGTATTGGTGGAACCAATTTAGGATCCCTGCTAGGGACCAGAATCAGAAGGTTCTACTTCTGGAGAAAGAATTCTCAACTCCCATCTGGGAAGTCCACCCTCTTAGGCCAGTCTCTGGCCAGTCAATCCTCCAAGATGAGTACAACTTGTGGGCTGAGTCCTGAGCTAGGTATTAGGAGAAGTTTCAGAAAAAAGAGACATCCTTCTTGTCTTCAAAGTATGTGAGAGGGAGAGAGAAAGAGAGAGACAGAGACAGAGAGATGACAGAGCTAGAGACAACGAGAAACAGAGAGATAGAGACAGAGATAGAGACAGAGAGATGACAGAGTGAGAGAGTGAGAAACAGAGAGATAGAG
>JAJPUD010004493.1:102594-117486 GCA_023553655.1 Myrmecobius fasciatus
GACAGAGACAGAGAGATGACAGAGCGAGAAACAGTAAGAAACAGAGATAGAGACAGAGACAGGGACAGAAAGACAGAGACAGAAGCAAAGACAGAAAGATGACAGAGTGAGAGAGTGAGAAACAGAGAGATAGAGACAGAGAGACAGAGACAGAGAGAGAAACAGAGACAGGAACAGAAAGAGACAGACAGACAGAGAGCAATTACCTATACACTAATATATAGATTGTAGGTTTTGTAATTGAATTTCCATTCTGGGAAACCTCCTCAGGGCTGGGGGGTGAGGGGGGTTGGAAAGAAAGAAGCTTCTCCTTTCCTCATATCTAATCTTAATTTCTATTATAGCTCCTTCCATTTGGCTTTACCTCAGTGACAAGCTCTGGGAATTAATGTTTGACACAAGTAGGGAGTCCTTCTGATCCTAGTTCTCAGTGTGCCCATCTACTCTCATCATGACCTCAGTAGGATCAGATTATAGGGGACATCCTCCTGCCTTTCCCCCTCATATACTTTTGAAGGACCTAAAATACATGATTCTGTCACTCCATCTCTTCCATTGATCATGTTCCTGAATCACAGTCCCTCTTTCTTAGCCTTGGAGTTTGGGGAATAGAAAGAAGAGAAATTTAGAATCTTAATCTCTCTTCAATATTCTGGCTCCTCAATTTGGGATAGAGATGGGAAGAAAGACAAATCTTTTGAATTCAGGGACTTGGTCACTTTCAGGGGCTTTTCTTTGGAGAGGAGAAACCAGGGTTAGGATTGGAGTCAGGAAAAGACACTTCCCAAGATGCCCTGGGATGGGGGTGGGGGTGGGGGTCTGCTGACCATATGTCTGTGGGGAGGCAGCTTCTTAGTAATACAAAGCAGATTCCTCTCTGTCTCTCTCTCTCTCTCTGGCAGCTGGTGGGCTGGTTGCCAAAGGAGAGAGGGAAGAAGGGGGTTTGGGCCCCAAGCTGTCTGGGTACAGCAATGTACCCAGAAATTGGGTCTTAGGAGATACTGGCCAAAAGTTACCCCCATTGCTCTTTCCCCTTCTCTTCCTGCAGTTCTTTCTTCTCCTCGAGATTCCAGTGCCTTTATGCTGTTCCCTTCACTCTCCCAGTACTCCTACTAAGAGTTCTTATATTTCTGTACCCCACCTGAGGCTACCCTCTCTCCTGAAGTGTCCCAGACCTAAAAGTTTTCCTGTTTCCATTAAAGCTCTCACTCTTAGTCTTTTTATTTATTAATTTGCATTATCCCTGTTTAATAGATTAGGAGTACAAGGTGAGCCTTGAATTAGGAAAAACTAGGTTTTCCTTAATTTTTCCTTTTTTTTTTCCTCTCCTAGTCTGCCTGAACCCATGAGGTATCAAGAGCTAATAATGACTTCATGTGTCACAGATTAGAGCTTCAGTGAATTCAATTCCCTCATTTTATAGATGAGGGAACTAAAGTGACACAAGAGGCAAGTGGCCCACCTTGAATTTAAACCCACATTTCCCCTTTCATTGTTCTTGCTTCTATCCTGTCTAAAACATGAGCATGTTAGATGATCTCTCAGGTCCCTTCTAGGTCTGCCATTCTAGGATTCTATAAGGATGTGCTTATGTAAGGATTGCAGCCACTGGGGCAGACCCAGCTGGGGACATATTTCCACTTGGGAAGGGGCTTTGCAGGTTTACCATTCTATTTTCATGACTCAAGCAGCTATCTTATTCTGCCTGGTATAATACTAGCCTTGATTTTCCATCATTTCTTGAGACTCTCTCAGACAAATCCTCCTGTTCCTCTCATTTCTTTTCTATCTTCCTGGGATGCTCTGCACAGTTAGATAGAATCTTTGATATAAAGCTTTATCTTTGAATCTGCTGCTGACTAAGACCTGGGGACTACTGGAAGGCATGGACCATCTCTCTCATTCTTCTAAATCTCTTGCTACCACCCAACTAAGGCTTTACTTTTAAAGAGATTTCATGTTGGACATGAAATAGATTTTTTACTATATCAATTATACTAAATCAAATAAATTGTTTACTATAGAGGCTGACTAATGTAAATCTCAGCCTACCTTCCCAGCCCTTCCATCCTCCCCCAATTGATATAATCATAGAATGTTCAAATAGCTGAACATTCAAAGATATAAATTAGGTTCAAACTAGTCAATTCATCATTTTGGATAGGGTAAAATACTTTGATCATTGGATGAAGACAGATGATGCCACAAAGAAAATGTCTCGTGATTGGCTGAAAGAATTAGACATATCCCTGGGCTTACCTCTCTAATAGCTAATTAGTGCTGGTGATAATCAATGGGAAGCACACCAGTGGGGGCTTATGGGTGAATTTATTTTTTAAAATGAACTCTTCAGGATTACCCCTAAAACTCTGAGAAGGGGGGAAAAAGTAGCCATTCTCTGGGGAATCAACCTGCCAATGTAAGTGGGAGTAGGGAAAATGGTTCTGGAGGGGGTGTTATACTAGTGTACTAAAAAGAACTGTGAATTTGTAGCAAGAGTTCTAGTTTTGAATCTTCCTATAACTACTATTTATGTGATCATAGGCAAGTTATTTAACCTTTCTGAGTCTTCATTTTCTCATCTATAAAATGGGAATAATAATATCTGTATAACTATCTCATAAAGCTGCTATGAGTCTTAAATGAAATATGTTAAGAGATAATATGTGTAAAGCATGTTCTAACCCTTAAAGTGCTATGAAAGTATCAGTTACTGTTATTATCAGCATTATTGTCTAGTATTTTTATTCAGGGTGAAAATTGAAGGCAAAACATCAATGAAATGTCTTGGTCCTTCCTTCTTCCTTCTGTGGACCTTTCTATTCGTCCAAAAAGGGGCATTATCCTGGTGTCCTCTCAAGGCTCTTCCACAGCCCCAGTTTGTGGTTTCCTCTAATGATCTCCATTCCTCTAAACCCTAACCTCTTTTCTCTCCTGCCTCCTCACATAATCCCATCTGGAGCTAAGGCCAAAAGAATGTCCAAACGATTCCATTAGAGAATTACATATAGGAACATTCCAGATCCCACCCCCCACCCACTCAAAGTGTACCCAGGCCAGCCCTGTTCTTCTGTCTTCCAGCACATCTTAATCCCATATTCCCCTTGCCTGAGATCTTTCCTTTAACTTTTTCCCGAAATATTCCCTATGGAATCCTTTTGATATCTAGGGTTGAGACTCCTCCCTGATCCTGGTCTACTCCCTATGGAATGACCCCAGGAATGCTTCCTCCTCACTTCCTTTCAATCTTATTCCTAGCCCAGCCACAATGGTGGAGCCTTCCTATGGTACAAATGTCTCCATTAAGAAATTGCTTTGAGAGAATGCTCTACTAGCTTTTCCTGGAAATGAGAACAAATCAAAAGGCAGCTCCCAATTACAACTCACCTTTCCACTCTCTCCAATTTGCTCTGACCTTAGCACTGTGTATCTATCTCCCGGAAATGTTCTTGAGGGTGTTTCATTCCTGTTCCTTCTCTTTTATTGCAACCAGCTCATCTCACTTGAAGTAAGTTTTCAAAATGGAGTCAGAGACAGTGAGGCATTTGGATAAAATCCAATCCTAAATCAGATGCTTTTTCGGGTTTTTTTTTTCCTATTAACATATGTTTGTATGTGCATTTTCCATATGTACTCATACACATATGACCGTAAATTGAAGAGGAAGTACTGATTTGAAATCACCCTGATTTCATATGGATAGGATCCCCCTGAATTATACAGGTCAGCACCTTCTCTTCCATTTATGGTTGCAGAGAATTGTCAAGCGCTATGAGAGGTTTAGTGATTTGCTCAAAATCAATCAACCAATATGTGTCAAAGGCAGACCTTGAATCTAGGTCTTCCTGTCTTACACACATCACTCTATACACCAGCCTCAAAGTGTAGCATCTATGTAGCATCTATCAGGAGAGGGGGAAAGAAGGGACAATCTCAGTCTAGGTACCTTCGGCCTGACTATATTTGGCAGCTTCTTAGATAATTGCTGCTCATAGCTTCTGGCCATGACTAAAGAGATACCAACCTATTCTTATCAGGAAGATAGTCATTTCCCCATAAAAGATGATAATGACCAGACCAGCCCTGAAAAAAGACAAAAGCAGAAACTTGGTTTCTACCCACCAAGTGGAACAGCCCATCAATGACCAGAGGGAAATATCAAATAGAGGCAATTGACATAGTAGGGAAAAGAGATATCTACAGTAGACTTAGCTACTCTAAGACTAAAAGGGATTTTCTTCTCTTTCAGGGAAAAAGATAAAAATATAAGCATATGAGCTTATATGTAATTATAGAAATGCTGAATTCTAGAACTATCATGATACACATGATAATCTGGTATACTTATACTTTAAAATCTCAATACTTCAGAGATCTAGGATTTCATAGATATCAGTAAATCAGAATCAATGCTGGGAGACTGCAGTGTGCAGAAACTGAACAAATGGAAATGCTTTAGGATTCTCCATATCATCAGAAGGAATTCAATTGTTGACTCCTATTTCATTCAAGCCCTGTGAATACTCAAGTAGTTTTGGCAAGAGAGGAAATAAAGGAGGGCTGGTGAATGTCTAGTAATGGGGAGTCTTCCCAGCTCCTGACTGTCCTAAATGGGTTCTGGACATACCTGGGATCTGAGAGGGAAGGAAGAAGGGGAGTAATTACCCACCCCAGTGGAGATGAGTCTTCCTTCTGCCAGGTCATCCCAAATGGATTCTGAGCTCCAGAATACCTGCCCTCCTCCCCACCCCCCCACCAACACATATTCCAAGACCTCCTGGGATGGTCAGGCTTCTACTAACTTCTGGTGGTTTCCTTTCCCAAATTAGAATAACTCTGCCTATTCTCCCCAAATAATTGCTATCACATGGCACAGAAATATTTATAATGAGCTACATAAATAATAACTACATTGTTATTCCCACCCTCAGATCACACAGAGTGTAACCTCAGTATTTCTTTTAAAAAATCATTTTAGCATATGGTAAATTTAGCAGATTCCCAATTCCCAGTGTTTCTAGACCTCCCCTTTCAGTTTTCCCCTGCCTTTCCCTCCAAGGTATCTCCTACTTTTCTGTACTATGGCCTAATCCCCACCTTTGCCCTCCTTGGAGAAGACTTCTACTAGAGATGATTTCTACTGGCACTTTTCTTTTTTTTTTTATTAATACTTTTTATTTGCAAAATATATGTATGGGTAATTCCTAAACATTAACCCTTACAAAGCTTTCTGTTACAAATTTTCCCCCCTACTCCCCACCCCTCCCCTAGATGGCAGGATATCCACTACATGATAATTATGTTAGAATACTTAAGAAATCGAATGTATGTATAGTTATTGCATCATTTTTTGTGCAGAAGAAATCGTATCTACAAGAAAGAATAATCTGATAAAGGAAATACAATGCAAGCAAACCTCAATAGAGAACATGAAAATGTTACGTTGTGGTCCACATTTCACATCCCTCTCTCTGGGTGTATATGACCTTCTTCACCAAACAATTGGAACTGGTTTGAAACATTTCATTGTTGAAGAGAGTGAGGTCCATTAGAACTGATCCTCATATAGTATTGTTGTTGCCGTGAATAATGATCTCTTGATTCTGCTCACTTCACTGAGCATTAGTTCATGCAAGTCTCTCCAGGGCTCTCTGAAATCGTCCTGCTGGTCGTTTCTTACAGAACAATAATATTCCATAACATTCATATACCATAATTTATTCAGCCACTCTCCAGTTGATGGGCATCCATTCAGTTTCCAGTTTCTAGCCACTACAAAAAGAGCTGCCACAAACATTCTTGCACATGTGGGGTCCTTTCCTTCCTTTATGATTTCTTTGGGATATAAGCCCAATAGAAACACTGCTGGGTCAAAGGGTATGCATAGTGTGATAACTTTTTGAGCATAGCTCCAAATTGCTCTCCAGAATGGCTGGATCTGTTCACAGGTCCACCAGCAATGCATCAGTGTCCCAGCCTTCCCACATCCCCTTACTGGCACTTTTCTTACTCCATATTTCATTTTTCTCTGGAATTTCTGTTGAATATCTCTGAAAGCAGAATCTGCTTTCAGCTCACAGTTCTATGGCACAATATATATTTTTTGAGGCCATCAGGGTTAAGTGACTTTCCTAGTATCACACATCTAGTAAGTGTCTAAGGTCAAATTTGAACCCAAGTCCTCTGATTCCAGGGCCTGTGCTCTATGCACCATACTACCTAGCTGTCCTTGGGACAGCATTTTGTTAAAGAATCTCCTCTAAGTCATGCCCCAATTGATAAATGATCAAAGGATATGAACTATGCCCAAAGAGCTATAAAATCATGCATATCCTTTGACCACTGCTAGGCACCAATCCCAAGAGATTTTCTTTAAAAAGGAAAAGTACCTATATGTACAAAAAAAATAATTATAGCAGATCTCTTCTCAGGGCAAAAATTTGGAAACTGAGGGGATGCCTATCAATAGGGGAATGGCAAAATAAATTGTAGTATATGATTATGATGGAATATTATTCTTCTGTGGGAAATGATAAGCAGGATGCTCTCAGAAAAACCTGAAAAGTCCTCCATGATTCAAGCAAAATGAAATGTACTGTGTACAAAGTAATAGCAATATTTAGGGATAATAAGCTGTTAATGAATTTTCTCCTAGAAATATATGACTATTCTGAAAGGCTTATGATGAAAAATCCTATCCAAACCCAGATTGTGTCTGAACACAGATTGAAGCATACTCTCTCTCTCTCTTTCTCTCTCTCTCTCTCTCTCTCTCTCTCTCTCTCTCTCTCTCTCTCTCTCAGCTTTATTTTATTTTATTTTGCTGAGGCAATTGGGGTTAAGTGACTTGCCCAGGGTCACACAGCTAGGAAGTGTCTGAGATCAAATTTGAACTCAGGTCCTCCTGACTTCAGGGCTGGTGCTTTCTCCACTGCGCCACCTAGCTTCCCCCCAGCTTTATTTTTCTTGAGGTTTTTTTGTTTGGGAGAAGAGATCTATGTTTTCTTTCTTTCACAACATGACTTTTATGGAAATGTATTGCATAACTTCACATATGCTTTGGGGGCTGGGGGTGGGAATAAGGGAGAGAATCTAGAACTCAAAGTTTTAAAAACAAATGCAAAAAAATTGCTTTAAATGTAACTGGGGAAATAAATTTTTTAATCTAAAAAAAAAAAAAAGGACTCCCTAAGATACCCCAAACAGTATGATAAAAGTTTATTGCGCTAACTTACTGCTGAGGTTTTTATTATTTCTTGTGTCTTGATCCAAAGACATAAAGCCACTTCAGTATAAAACAGGAAGAAAGGTCCTTTCTGAGAACAATTTTTGAAATAGCTTTCACCAGATATGGTGAAAGCTTTGCTTCTTTGAGGCAGGCAGGGCAGGGGAAGACATAGCAGTAGAATCAGACAGCTAGAAGGGAACACCAGTCCTCCAGCTAGTCTTACGTGAACAAAAATCTCTCCTACAATAACAAAGATGAATAGTCCATCCAGCACCTGGAGGAGAAATTCCGGTGATATGGCATTCCCTTCCTTCCAAGGTGGTATATTCCACTTTTAGGCAGCTCTGATTGCCAGGAAATTTTTCTTTACATGAAGTCAAAAACCCTATTTCCTTCTGGTACCCACTTAATCATTTGAGTTACCTTTCTCTTTAATCCACCTAGATAGTATAATGGATAAAGCATTAGACTAACATCAGGAAAACCTGAGTTCAAATCCTGCCTCAGACACTTTCACAAGTCATTTATCCTCTTTAGCCTTAATTTCCTTGTACATAAAATGGGAATTAAAAAAAAAATAACACCTACTTAATAGGGTTGCTGTGAGGATCTAATCAAAAAGGCTTTGCAAAGCCTTAAGTGTTTTATAAACTAGTTATTATTTTAAACCCATGGCTCAAATTCTTTTTTTTTAATTTTAATTTAATTTTTTAATTAAAGCTTTTTATTTGCATAACATATGTATGGGGAGTTCCTCAACATTGATCCTTACAAAGCTTTCTGTTACAAATTTTCCCCCTAGTCCTCTCCCCTCCCCTAGATGGCAGGAAGCCCACTACATGTTAATTATATTAAAATACTTGACAAGTCGAATATATGTACACATATTTCCATACTTATCTTGCTGTGCAAGAACAATTGTATCTACATGAACAAAAAATATCTGAGAAAGGAAACCTAAAGCAAGCAAATATCGATAGAGACCATGAAAATGTTATGTTGTGGTCCACATTTCATGTCCCTCTCTCTGGATGTATATGGCTTTCTTCACTGAACAATTGGAACTGGTTTGAGACATTTCATTGTTGAAGAAAGCATGGCCCAAATTCTTAGGTCAACTCTTGTTACCTGAATGTGTGCAGTCACCTGAGGTATCTTCCCTTCTCCACTCTCTCACCTTGCTGATCTAGAATTCATCTTGCTGTTGAAACAATGTTTATACATAAACTTGATCTTGTCATTCCTCTGATCAACTCCCCTTTCCTCTCATGGCTCCCTTTTACTTTCCAACTGATGATCAAACTGCTTTCCTCATCCTTATCCATGTAACATGGGGAAGGAAATTGAGTCCTTGAGTGGGTTTGGAGCAATACTACTACTACTAATAGCTAGAATTCATAGGGCAGTCTAAATTTTGCAAGTTGTTTTATATGTGGATATCTCATTTGATCTTCATAAAAACTTTATAAAGGAAGGGAAGTGGAGGAGAAGGAGGAGGAGGAAGAGGAAGATGAAAAGGAAGAGGAGGAGGAAGAGGGAGAGGAGAAGGGAGGAGAAGAGGAAGAGAAGAAAGAGAAGGAAGAGGAGGAGGAGGGAGACGAAGAGGAGGAGAAAGAGGAAGAGGAAGAGGAAAAGGAGAAGGAGTAGAAAAGGAGAAAAGAGGGAGGAGAAAGAAGAGAAAGAGAAGAGAAGGGAAGAAGACAAAGAGGAGGAGGAAAAGGAAGAAGAGGAGGAAATAGCATTTATATAGCACTTTTCTAAGGTTTACAAAGGTTTACAAATATTTCATTCTACCTTTAGAACAATTTTGGAAGGAACATGCTGTTATTAGTTTCATTTTACCATTGAGGAAACAGGCATAGAGAGATAAGAAATAATAACAATAATAATAGCTAGAATTTATATATTACTTTAACATTTGCAGGCTACTTTACATAGATTGTCTCTTTTGATTGTCATAACCATTTTGAAGGAGGAATTATTAATAATTAGAATAAAAATAATAAAATCTAGCATTTAATATATAGCAGTTTTATAAGGTTTGCAAAGTACTTAACAAATATTATCTCATGGAAAATGCTATCTGCATCCAGAGAGAGAACTATGGAGACTGAATGTGGATTGAAGCATTGTATTTTCACCTTTTTGTTTGTTTCCTTACTTTTTATTTCTCATGGAAATTTTTTCCCCCTTTTTGGTCTTATTCTTCTTGTACAACATGACAAATATGGAAATATGTTTAAAAGTATTGTATATGAGTAACATCAGGTTGCTTGATGTCTTGGAGATGGGGGGAGGTACAGAAGGAAGGGAGAAAAAATTTGGAACACAAAATCTTACAAAAAGGAATATTGAAAACTATCTTTACATGTATTTGGAAAAAAATAAAATAAAGATATAGAAAAAATGGAAATATCTCATTTTATCTTCTCAGCAATCTTGAAAGGTAACTATTATTATTATTCCCATTTTACAGATAAGAAAACAGATGAGGCACAGAGAGATTAAATGACAACCAGCTTTATACAGCCAGCAAGTAAGTGTCTGAGGCCACATTTGAACTCAGATCTTTCATTCATGATCTAACATTCTATTCATTCTTCCATGTAATTGTCTATTTTACAAATGAGAAAATGCTGGGAGGGACAAAGGGATTTGCCCATCATCACAAAGTGAATCACTGGCAGAGCTGGGACTCTAATCTCCCCAGGTTTCCTCTGCTCTCTGCTTCAGTCAGCCCACAAGAAGATTAGGTGAGGAATATATGGCTAAAATAACTTTTTTGAAACTTCTCAGATCACACTTATATAAGTTATATAAGCAGCTACCCAGTAATGTCCACTGTTTACTTCCACCAGTGCCGAAAGCAGATTCTAAGACAAAGGGAATTAAACCCATAGATTTTAGCCTACTGGGCCAAATCACTCACCTGTGACATCTTAAACTCCAAAATCCCCAAGAAAGAATACCGAGTGGAGGGAAAATTCCTGAATTGCCACCATAATCCCAGTGTTAGTTTTATCTCTTCCTAGACCAGCTATGGGATTGGGAGGCAGTTTCTGAGTCTCATTTTCCTCCTTTTATAAATGAGGAGGATGGAGTGGAAAGAAGTGGATTTGAAGTCAAAGAAACAGATTTGAATCCCAACCCTGCCATTGGTATCACAAGCAATAAAGATCAACAAGAAGATAGTGCTGGAGTGGGGGGAGGAGGCAGGGTTAGGGGAGAGGAGTGATGGGTGAGCCAGCTGTCCTAGAATCTCTGTAAGTGGCAATGTGACTTAAAACAAATCACTTCACTTATGGACCTCGCCTCCCTCATCTGTTCAATAAGAAGGTTAGAAGAGCCAGTCTCTAAGTTCTCTTCCAGTTCCAACATTCCCTGGCTCTCTGATCTAAGCAGGAACAAGACAGAACCAGGCACAGTCTCCAGGCACTATGTGCTTCTTCCACCCGCTTTCCCCTGTGTGTCCTCCTGGGTTAACATGTGGGAAGGGCACGTGCCCAGCTGGTGCCACATGCCCACCAGGCCCCAGCCTGCCTCAGCTCCTCTCTTGGACAGATGCCAGACGCCTGGGAGTTGGGCAAACTTAAGGTGGTGAGTCAGGCTAGGGAATGGGGAAGGGAACACTGAGATCCAAACTGGGCTTGTTGGTGCCCCTGCCACAAGAGGATAGGTGTGTTAGAGTACTGGTGCCAGCAGCAAAGTAATTTAGCTCCCATGGAGCTGGGGGTGAAGCCAAGGGTAACCCCATGATGTAACAAAGATACAGAATGTCAGAACTGAGAGGGCCCTGAGGAATTATTTAGTCATCCTCCTTACCTTACAGAGGAAGAAACTGAGGTCCAAAGAAGAGCTATAACCTGCTCAAAATCACTCAGCTAGTAGGTGACTGAACGAGTCAGACTACAGCCTGATGTCCATGCAGTACTTCCTCTCACCCCTACCCTGGAGCAAGGGTAACTGCAAGTTGTTGGCAAGGGATCAGTTTCTAAAGACAATTCTTTGCTGTGGGCTGTGTGCCAACCATGGGGATCTTTTCATCTGAGAAGCAGGTGAAGTTAGTGAATAAAATGCTGTTCATGGAGCTGAGTTCAAAACTTGCCTTTGCATCTGCAAGTAACCACTTTTAATTCTTTCCTCATCTCTAAAATGGAGATATTAATAATATCTATCTCACAGGACTTCTGGGAGAAGCAAATGAGATCACGTATAGATGAAAGGGGAGAGAGGATGGTCTACTCAACACTGGAATGAACACTGCAGCAGAGCTGACCTGGCTGAAGACTAGAGGTTAAGTTTTTCAAGCACAAATCTCATCCACATATAACCATGAACCTCCCACCTCCATCCCAATATGTAAAGTGTGTTGTAAACCATTATTTGTTCAATCATGTCTAACTCAGTGACTCCATCTGGAATTTTCTTGGCAAAGATACTGGAGTGGTTTCCTTCTCCAGTTCATTTGACAGATGAGGAAACTGAGGTAAATAGAGTTGCTCTGAATCTCACAACTAGTTAATATCTGAAGCTGGTTGTGAACTCAGGTCTTCCTGACTCTAGACTGGAATTCTATCCACTGAGCCACTTAGCTACTCTGTTAAAGGCAAGCCAAGCAAGTTCCCACCTAGGCTGTAACCAAAAATACACATGCAAATCTGTACTTTGAATCTGTCATCTCTCTAACTCTAGTTCTTTCTTATATTCAAGGCAAGGCAAAGAATTTGATTAGCATCCCAGAGGTTCACCCACCAATCCTCTCCTTGTTTTCAGTAAGCTCCAGTTAGAAAAGTATATTCATTTGGGATTGGGCCCCTATTAACAGCTCTGGCAGAATCCTTCATCAGCTTAGCTGGCTGTCACCTTGGGCCCTAGGGAGATGAGTTAGCTGGGCAAATCACTTCTCTGTGGTTCTCAGCTTCTTCCTTTTCAAAATGAAGGAGCTGAATGATAGTTCCAGATGACTGAGATTAAAATATGTCTTTATTTTCTGTGAAGAAGTGGTTAACTTGAAGAGCAGGATTTGTTGGTGACTCTTAAGTTTGGTGACTTTTTTTTGTTTGGTGACTCTTAAGTCACCAGTTTTTCCTTAACTTTTTTTTAAAGTAGGAAATTAATTGCAGTACCAAAACAAGAGGTATATTAAAAACACACACACACATACACACACACTAAAAGGAGGGAGAATGTGTGTGGATGAAATGGCTTTTATGGTTCTTTTGAGCTCTGACATACTTTGGTTTTGTGATTCTACAGAGGAGGCTTCAGTCTGACATGCCTTGGCCTGAGTGGTAGTATTCTTAGAGGTGAGGGGGTGAACAAGGGGAAATTGTGAGGATATAATAAGCCCATGGAGATGTTGCCTGAAGTGGGTGCTTAAGAATGGAGATGGAGATGACTGAGAACAAACTTTTTCCCTTCATAGTTATCTAGGAGCTGATTCTCTTCAAGGGTCGTCTTCTTCCCTCAATTCCCCAACCCCCCACACCAAAGACTGGCAGGGACAGCTGTAGACCCTGAGAAAAGGAAAGTAGATCCCAGATCAGAGCCTGTCTCCTTAACCCCTAAGCCGCCAGTCATTCCCAATCAGCCTCCCCAACCCCCAGCTTTACACCAGTTAAGGGAAGCTGGCGCCAGAGAAAGACCTGGCACATTGCCACATGAAGCTGGGCAGAGGAGACAGAAGCTCGCTGCAACTTGCCCTTTGGCTTGGCATTTCCGTTTAGAGAGAACCTTTTTTCTTACTCCTTCCTACTCTTTAACTTCACTGCTGATCAGGTTAAAGAAAAAAAAAAGGTCCAGGTTAATAGCTTAGTATCTATATATCATTTGCATATAATTTACAATATAGTTCTCTTCATGTCAAAGCATAATAACAGTACTTCCAACTCTAACTTCCTTTTCTTGTGGTCCCTTGCTAGAGTCCTGTGTTGGCTCCATTCAGAAAAAAAGTCTGGACTTTGTTCATCTGTGTGGTCTCCAAAACCACCCAGGACTCCAGCAAACAGAGGGTTAATGATAGCTAGCATTTATATAGTATTTTAAGGTTTTCAGAACTCTGTAGATACATTGTTTTATTCAATCCTCACAATTCTGGGAAATAGGTGCTATTATTATTTCCATTTTATTGATGGGAAAACTGAGACAGTTTCCCAATATCACATAACTAGTAAGTATCTAAGGCATGATTTGAACTTACATCTTCCTGACTGTGATTCTAGCACTGTACTCTTATGAACTACATCACTTTGTTTTTCAGTATTTGTTGATGATCACTTGTACTTCCTAACATTACCTTAAAGATTGGATAGGGATGGATAGGAATGAGACTCCGTAGTATATTTGATTGAAAATTTTCTTTTTCATCTCTCAGAGACTCACTCTCTTACCAAGTTTTAGCATTATCTGTGCTTGGTCAGCAAAGATTTCTTACTGTACAATAGTGTGGTCAAAATTCTTGCCACAAACCATGTGAAGTTAGTTAAATTATATATCTGTCCATTATCCATTCATCCAGGCAGCATGACATAATGGTAAGAGCCTTGTAGGCAGAAGAATTCAGTTTTCTCATCTTCTTTCTGATGTTTATTTCTCAGTTTCTTCATCTGTAAAGTGGGGATGATAACAGTTGTATTTTTAATCTCTTTTGGCTTTCCTGGGTGGTTGTGAGAAAAGCACTTTGTAAAGCTTTAGCTACTAAGTTATTTTTAAATACACTTAGCAAGCACTTGATGTTAGAAAGCTCTCAAGTGCATTTGTCTCTTCATTTAATCCACCTTGATGGGATTTAGTAAAAACATCAGGTTTTTAGCAAAAACATCAGCAACAACAGTTGCTTTAAGCCAGATGCTCACTCTATTGCCTGGGTTCTTGGAAATCATTCTCTACTTTCTTGATGGGTCACAGATGCATGCTTCAATTCCAGATGGAAACTTCTCTTTCTATAGCCACTTAAATCTAGTCTTTGCCTTCTGAGTGAAATGGGAAACTGAGGACTTCTCAGAATAACCTTTGGAAATTTTGAATAGGCTCTGTTTAATTATCAGATCGGCTCTTCCAGCAGAAATGTTTATAGATAATCCTTCTGACCCCTTATTCAACCACTTCTTATCTGACCAATTGCTTAACAGCCTGGAGATGTCTCCAACTAAGCCATTCCTATTTGACTGATTAAAGAATGCTCAAAATAAAACTGGATCACCTTGACGAATGGTTTAGTATTTTGGAAATATTTAACCCTCTTGCTTAATCAATTGCCTACTTAGTAAGTAGATCCCTTAAGGGTACTAGAAGAATTTATTGCTTAAAATAAGACCATGGAGCCGCAAAGGCCTACCTGCATACCAAAAGGACAAATATTGATTTGATTGGTAACTTTAAAGATTTACTGGGGGAATCAGATGAACAAAATGGGAGTTTGTAATCTCTGACTATATAAATATGCTTCTCATTTCTGTAAAATCGGCTTTTCCTGTTCCAGAACTAACTGGTTAAGGAACTGCCTTGTTTCTCAAGAATTGAAAAATAAAAGAAATTTCCTGTTTGCACCTAGAGAGGCCTCTGAGTAGTCAATTTAAGTTAGGGTCTTTCTTTTATCCCACACACTTCTTTCCTTCCTTCCTTCCTTCCTTCCTTCCTTCCTTCCTTCCTTCCTTCCTTCCTTC
>JAJPUD010004493.1:117496-150362 GCA_023553655.1 Myrmecobius fasciatus
TTCCTTCCTTCCTTCCTTCCTTCCTTCCTTCCTTCCTTCCTTCCTTCTTTCCTTCCTTCCTTCCTTCCTTCCTTCCTTCCTTCCTTCCTTCTTTCTTTCCTTCCTTCTTTCTTTTCTTTCCTTCCTTCCTTCCTTCCTTCCTTCTTTCCTTCCTTCCTTCCTTCCTTTCTTTCCCTCATTTCTTCCCTCCCTCCTTCATTCCTTCCCTCTCTCTTTCCTTCATTCTTTTTTCCCTTCCTTCCTTCTCTCCTTCATTCCTCTTCTTTCTTTTAATTTCTTCCTTCCTTTCTCTTTCCCTTACTTTCCCTTCCTCTTTCACCTCACTCCTTTCTTTTTTCTTTCTTTCCTTCTCTATTCCCCCCCCTCTTTTTGTTCTTTTTTCTTTCTCTTGCTTTCAAATTCAATTTTATTTTCAGTTCTGAATGCTCTCCTTTCCCCTCTCTTCTCCCTCCTCCATCAAGAGAGTAGGTAGATGGTACAATGGAGAGAACACTAAACCTTGAATCAAGAAGACCTAAGTTCAGATCCAGCTTCAGATATTATGTTTCAAATTTTTCTCCCTCATCCAAGTCAGCAAGCAATATGATATAGGTTAAACATGAGAACACTATATTTGGAGGCAAAGGAACTGGTTTCAAATTCTGGCAATACCTGTTGCTATCTGTAATCTTGGGCAGTCACTTCCCTTTTCTAACAAATCTTTGGTCTACATATGTGAAGAGACAGGTGTATCTTTTAGCAAAGCTTCATAACACTGAAGCCCTATAGAATCCATTGTTATATTGAGAGATAGCAGAGTTCAGGGGAAAGAGCCTTGGTCTTGAAATCAAAAAAGCTGAATTCAAATACTGTCTTGAACAATTTCCACTAGCAGGTGATTAAGCAAGTCACTTAATTTCCAAGCCTCAATTTTCTCATCTGCTGGATAAACATTTATATTTAATATTTATGGATAAAAATATTTATAATGTCTAATTCATGGGGCTGTTGGTCAAAAAGTAATTCTTAAACTTTGAGGCATTCTATATAAATGCGAACCATGTAAATATGATAAAAAAAGAAAAATGACAAATGCTGGAGGGGCTAGGGGAAAAGAAGCAATTTAGTGCATAGTTAGTAGAGCTCAGATTGGTGGAGTTGAAGTGGTTCAACCATTCTGCAAAGCTATTAGATTGTTCATATCATTTTACTCAGCAATATTATAACTAGTTCTTTACTCTAGAAATCAAAGAAAAAGGGGAAAGAGTCCATACATGCAAAAAAAAATTATAGAAGCTCTTTTGTGAGGTGGCAAAGAATTGGAAATTGAAGGGATATCGATCAATTGAGGAATGGCTGAATAACTTATGGTAAATGAATGTGATTGAATTCTATTGTGGTGTAAGAAATAATGAAGGGGATGGAATACTGGGAAGACCTGTATGAACTGATGCAAAATAAAGTGCACAAAATCAGAATAATTTACATGATAACAAAATTGTAAAGACGAACAACTTTGAAAGACTTAAAAATTGAGCAACCCAATGACCTGTCACAATTCCAGAGCACTCATAATGAAACAAAATACCCCTCTCCAGACATAAAGATAGTGATAGAATCAATGAAGTATATATATTACCATGGCAGGAATTTTCTTTGCTTAATTATACATATTTGTGACATCAGTACTTTATTTTATTTTCACTTTTCCAACAGGGGAACAGAAGGATTGAGGGAGAAAAGTGAACCTAAAAATAAGATAAAGTTGAATATAAATGTGAGCTATAGACTTTTCCCTTTAGTGAAATCTATCCTCTTCATATCTATGCCTCAGTGTGGTATGCAGGAGTAAGGAATCCTAGTGAGTGAGGAATCTTAAGTGAGTCTTGGCCATGTCTTTTGTGTAACTTTTTGCTGAGAAAATGAGAACATGCTTGGAATTATCTGATAGAATGTCAGGCAAGTATTAAAAAGGGAAGGCTATCCTTTTTTGTGTATGGACTAATGGTTTTCCTTTATTGCAGGCCTGTGTTTATCCCAGAAACCTAGCCAGTTCCTTGAGTAAACATACTCTCTTAAAAGAATGAACAAATACTCTCCTCGGTGGATCTCTTGTGATGGAACATCCTATATCTGGGAGGTTGCTCCATCTCAAGAGTCACTTATCAAATGAGAATACTCAGTGTAGTGCCTTCTTTGTTCTCAGACTATAAAAACCCTTTAGTTGAAAAGAACTTTGAGAATTCACCTAAGAAGTACTGTAAAGCTTGCCTAGGAATGCCTCCCACTGGAGACTCTGAATAGCTGTGATCATGGATTCTCTCAGCCAAGGAATTTAGATGCTGGTGCTTCCTTGGAGTGGTGATGATGCATGTATTATTTGATTATTTGTTATAGTGTCTTTATTGTTATGGCAGCCACTGGGTTTGTTAATTGTGTATTATTTTTATTCTATGAGTTTCCTCTTTCCTTATGTCTTATTTAAATTAAGGTTCTGAGCAGTAATAAATTTGTACCCTCTTTAAAACTGTGCCTGTTGAATGTGAATTGTGAACCTAGATTAATCTTACAGCAGGTGATCCGAAGTTTTCAAAGGTTAGAACAAAACAGATGCCCTGAAAGGTCGGATGGAAACACTTTGAGTAGAGATCTGATAATAGATGAGGTATCTGCCCAAATATAGCAGAGGCCAATAATCCAAAGCTTGCCCCCAGGGGATGAATTTTTGGCCCATCGGAACATATTAACTGCCAACCAAAAAGGGGGAAAGACTCAGAAAGAAAGAACTAGAGGCAAATGTATACATCAATAAATCCAATTAAACTTGAGAAACAGAGTATTAGGGAGGACACTCTTTATTCTGCAAGAATTTCTAAAGAAACTGGAAAATCACCTGAGAGAGAAAAGGTTTAGATAAGCACTTTATATCATATACTACAATAACCTCCAAAGGGTAAGCTATCTAAATATAAAAAGTCTTGTGAGTGGAGATGGGAAGAAGGGGAGATTATTTTTGTTCATTGAAAAAATAATATTAAAAATTTAAAGTCCTATCATAAAAAAATAGAGGAGAATAAAAGGTTATATATTGCAGTTATGGATTACAGAACAATTTGTAAACAGGTAGCTTTGAATAGATCATAAAAGACAAAACAAATCTTAATTATATATGCTTTTTTAACGTTTTGCAGAAATAAAATCAATATAACTAGAATCAGAAGAAAAGACATGGATTGGGGAAAATATCTTTGTAAACTTTTTGTTTGTCCATTTTAAGTCCTTTAAAATCTGACTTTAACCTACCTGTAACATGCTTGTTACAAATGATTCCCTTTCATATATTCTACAGTCTGGTTCAACTCATCTTCTTCCTAGACCATCACACATAAATCATCTCCCATCTCCAGTTGTTTTCATAGGCTGTTTCTTATGCTTGAAATGCCCTTCCTCATTTCAACCTCTTTAAATTTCTAGCTTCCATCAAAGCTCAACTTAAGCACTATCTCTTCTCTGAGAATTTTTAAATTTTTGATCATCCTAGCTTCCTGAGCTTCCCAATTCCTGAAATTATGGTGTACTTTCTTTGTATTTATTATGTATCTATTTATATCTATACATGTTACTTTTTTCTGATACAATGCAAGTTCTGTGAGAGCAGAGATTTTTATTTTTGTCTTTGTATTTCTTACGCCTCATCAGGAAGACTCATCTTCATGAGTTCAAAACTGACCAGACATTTACTAGTTGTGAAAATGGGCAATTCACTTAACCCCATTTGCCTCAGTTTTCTCACCTATAAAATGAGCTGGAGAAGGAAATGGCAAACTATTTCTGCCAGGAAAACCCGAAAAGGTGTCACAAAGAGTCAGACAGGATTGAAAAATGACAAATAAATATTTGCAGATTGATTTATCTATATTAAAAAATCTCTGATGAAAGTCTGATACCCCCAATCTATGGGGAATTGAAGTAAATAGAATTTGAACAATTTTCTTTTTTTTTAATTAAACCTTTTCATTTACAAAACATATGCATGGGTAATTTTTCAACAATGACCCTTGCAAAGCTTTCTGTTCCAAATTATCCTCTCCTTTCCCCCAACCCCTCCAATAAATGTGTTGCAATATATGTTAAATCCAATATATGCATACAAATTTATACAGTTATCTTGCTGCACAAGAAAACATTGGATCAAGAAGGAAAAAAAACCGAGAAAGAAAACAAAATGCAAGAAAACAACAGAGAGTGAGAATGCTATGTTGTGATCCACACTCAGTTGCTATGGCCCTCTCTCTGGGTCTTCATCACTAAACATTTGGAATTGGTTTGAATTATCTCATGAACAATTTTGAAGAGAAATATAAACTATCAGTAACCATTAAACATTTTCAAAATTACTAGTAACCAGAGAAAAATGCAGATTAAAATAAACCTGAGACATCTTCTCACATCCATTAAAGTAGCATAGATGGAAAAACTTATCATCAGATGATTTTGGGGAAGACAGAAAGATTCTCTGTTGGTAGGACTATGAATTGCTTTAAACATTATGAAAACTAATTTGGACTTACACAAGAAAAATTTCTCAACTGTCTATACCCTTTGACCCAGAGATTGTACCACTAAAGTTATACCCTAAGGAAGTTATTGACAGCAAAAAAGGACTCATTTATACAAAAATGTTCATAGCAGAATTATTTAAGAACTAAAAGCAAAAAAGAAAATACCTGCCCAGGGGCTGGGAAACTATTGAACAAACTGTCATATGTGAATGTAATGGAATATTACTGGTGAGGAAAGACAAAGAGAGGCAGCATGGAACAGTAGAAATAATGCTGAATCTGGCAATATATGATCTGGGTTGAAGGTCTAACTCTGCCATTTAGCTACTACATGAGTTTGGACAAGTCACTTAAGCTCTCCTGTCCTCAGTTTCTCTATCTATAAAATGATTGAATTGAACTAGCTGATTTCTAGAATTCTTTCCAGCTCTATTGTCCTATAAATGTGAAAAAATTCAGAGAAAGGTAGAAAAACTTATGTAAAATGATGCAGAGTAAAGAAAAATTAGTCAAAAGAACAATATATAATGACTACAGTTATGTAAATAAAATTGTTTTAACCCCATTGTAAAAGTTAAAAAACACATTCTTCCTTTTGACTAATAATTAATAAACTAATTTTAAAAAAAAACATACTTCATAAGGAATTGTTGGGAAGTGACCAATGTAATGTTTAAACTAAGTGTTTAATGCAGTGTTTAAACATAGATTTTTTTAAAAAATTATTTTTATTTTCAGTTCTATATTCTTTTCTCCCCTTCATTCTCAACACCACCTATTGAGAAGGCACGAATTATGATACTGATAAGGTCCTTATAGTTAGATGAGCTGACAGAAAGAGCTGGAATTACTGTAAATAATCTGGAAGCCCAGTTACTCTCTAAAGCAAACTGGGAGAAGCACCAATAGGACTATAAATGGACCTTTTGATTTTGATTAGGTCCTTTATTATTTTTAAATGGAGTTTTATTACAGGCTCATCTCTGGTTGAATTTACTGGTATCTAATGGTTGAATTCCTAACAAATTTTTTATGTTAACAAATCTATCCTAACTACAGTTACTGTATCTAGTCAGAAAGCCAAATTGAGATGTCAACCTCAAAAGTTATCTTTCCCCTATAAAATAAACTACCTATAAATTTGCCAATACCTTTTTAGGGTTACTCTGTTTGCTAAGTGCCACAATGGCTAATTCTTTTTAGGGTGTTAAATCCTTTTTAGAATTAGCCTGATAGTGAGTAGTGTAATCCCCTGCTAAAACTCTTTTCCTAAGAATTTAGTCTGCTTTATGGTATCAGGAATTCATTAGGAACTTGCCATGCTTTAATGGCACCTTAATGATGTCTTAAGCCTCTTGTTAATTGCTAACCCTCCCTTTCTTTGCTAAAAATCCATGTAGATTTAGCCCCATATTATAAATATAATAACATCTTTGCCTCAATTTGGAGGTCTAAGGCTACAAATTCTTTTGACATATCTTGAGACAGCAACTTATAACCCCAATGTACTTTAGGGGTCCAACATCCTCTCACTCCATCATTTACAAGGAGAGTCTAGGTTCCACCCTGTAGTCCATCATTTGGTCATAAACCCCAACAATACCCACTGTTATACATATGTTTTTGTTGTTGTTTTAGTCATATTGGGGTTTTCTTGGCAAAGATACTGGAATGGTTTGCCATTTCCTTCTCCAGTTCATTATACAGATGAGGAAACTGAGGCAGACAGGGTTAAGTGACTTGCCCAGAATCAGGCCAGATTTGAATTCAGGAAGATAAGTCTTCCTGACTCCAACCCCGCTCTCTATCCACTGTACCACTTAGCTACAATTATACATATAAAATCATGCAGAATAAATCGTGAATGATTTTTTTAATAATTAAAAAAAAGAAAATGTCTAAGGTGTAGAGAGGCTGTGATTTGAATTTGTGGAATTAATACTCACAGGTCTGAAATCCTGGATCCTACAAGTACTTAAGCAAATTTGTGAGGCTTTATAAAATATCTAGGTCACCCATGTCTTCATTCTTTTCCAGATTTCACTCCAAACTCTTTGGACTTTCTCTACCTTCCCCTCCTTCCTTTTCAGCTTCCTTTTATGTGTTGTCTTCCCTAGTTAGAATGTCTCTTTGAGGTCAGGAACTATCTTTCTTCTTGTATTTGTGAAACACTGGCTCAAGGGGCCAATTCTGTGGGACTCTGGGACTCTCTTCAAATTGATGAATGTCAATGGTCTGCACTTGAGTGAGAGGCAAGGCAGAGTTGTCAAGAATAGGAGAGAATAGAGATCTGGGTTCTTCAGTTCTTTTGGGCTCTTTTTACTTCTACTTTGAGAAAAAATGATGGACAATGTTCCAAACCCAACTCGCATTGTTTGAGAGAGAAAAAGACTCTGGGAAAAAGTCAATATAAGAGAAGCTGGCTATCTCCATCATCTCAACTAAGAGAGTTCCAGATCTCACTCAAAGGAACTCTCTTAGTTGAGCTAGATTACTTCCCTCTCAAGGCAGGCATGTAGTACAGTGACTAAACTGCCAAGCCTAGAGAAGATTTGTCTTCCTGAGTTCAAATCTGTCCTTAGACATTTACTAGCTATATGACTGAGCAAATCACTTAACCTTGGTTGCCTTAGTTTCCTCATCTGTAAAATAAACTGAAGAAGAAAATGGCAAACCCCTCCAAAATCATCACAAAAAAACCCCAAATAGGGTCACAGAGACATGACTAAGCAACAAAAACTTCCCTTCTCAATGAAAAAGCTCCTTCACTTTATATTGTCTGGTATATATTCTTATAAGTGTACTTTCTCTGATTTCTATTTTGCTTTTGACTTGGATAAATGGATTCCTTTGATAATTGCTATGTATATTCATCATGGAGCTAATATTTGGTGGAAAGGGAGTAAAGCTTTAATAATAATAATAACAACAACAATATTAATGATAACAATGATATAATAGGCATTTTTATAGTGTCTGCTATGTGTCAGGTACTGGCTAATCACTTTTTAAATATCTCATTTTATCCTTGCAACCTGGGAGGAAGATGCTATAATTATACTTATTTTTTAGTTGAGGAAGATGTAAACAGATATTGAATGAATTGTTCAGGGTCACACAGCTAATAAGTATCTGAGGTGAAATCTGATTTCAGGTCTTCTTTACTCTATGTCCTGCTCTGTACACTTATGTGTCACCCAGCTGTCTCAAGTGTCTAAGTCTTGGATATAAAGCTTGGCGGTAACCATTTTCCATTTAATGAATAGCAATCAGGAGTTTAGTTTGAACCTAGTAATCATATCCCTTACACTAATTTTGAAAAGAACTGACAGACAAAATTCCAGCTCAGTAATCTGTCTCTCTTATGGGTTAGTCTCTAACCTCTTATCTCCTGCTTCACTTCCTGTCAGATTTTGGTTTCTGACACTTTGGGGAAGGGTAGAGGAGGAAATGCTAGAGATGTATCTATTATTTCTCCCTGACATGCATGGGACATACTCCTCACTTCATGCTACATTTGTATTCCTGGCACAATGTCTGACATGTAGTAAGGACTTAATAAAGTCTTGTTGTTTGACTTTATCCGAGCTTAAACATTCACAGTTGAAGCTTCAGATCAGTTTTCTACCTGATAGAATATTGGAGTTGCATGTGGTTTCATTTCCTTAAGTTTTTATGTCAGACCTTGGATCTCATGAACTCTTAGATGGACCTAGTAGAGCAAAGAGGTCTTTACTTAGGTATCAACACTTAGGTAATTAGGTAACAACGCATTGTAGGGGAAGTCTCAGTGCCCTTTTCTTATGCTTTGATTCAGTGATCCCTAAAAGGGATTATGGTAAGTTGGAAAGGCAAGCATTGGAAAGAGTGCGACAGAGTAGCATTGATATAACAGAGATTGAGAGAAAATAGCCCGCCTGCTCTATTCTTAGGACTGCACCCCCATTTAGCCTATTATTTGGGGGAACTGTCTGCTCCTAAGGGGGCAAATTCCAGACTCCCTAGTGGATAATTCCCCAAAGGGCATGGCTCCACATGGCTTCTCTTCTGCAAAATTAGAGAGCTAAGAAAATTTACAAAGCTCTGAGCCTTGAGACTATTCATTCAATTACCAGGCCAGAAAGGGGATGTTCTAGCCAGCTGAATTTGGCATAATCAATTATCCAGAGGCTTGGATGAGATGAGTTCCTTACCTGCTCTGCATATCTCCTTCTTTTTCAAATGAGTAAACTTATATCCCTTGTACCAATTATCATTTGTGGAACTTGCCCCAAGTGTAAACAATTTTGCTGCAGCTCTGTCTCATTTTGTACTCTAAAGTCAGTTTTCACCTTGCTCATGATTGTCATGCTCTTCATCCTGGTGACTTTTCTCTATAATGTGTTGACTGTTTGGCTGAACTACACCCTCAATTATTAGGCTGATAATAGGATTCATGGAAGTATAGGGAGGGGGGATTTGATTTTCCCAGCTTAGATGATGTAGTCATTGGACCACAGGATATAATCACAGGTAATAGTGGTGCTAATATCTTAACAAAGTGTTAATAATGAGAATTGCTTTGTGAAATGTAAAGGCTTTTTTTTTTCTGATGGAATTAAAAGGAGTCTGTCCATTTGATTGCCACTCCTCTGTAGGCAATTAAATAGCCATGCCTTCCAGCCAGCCTTAGAATACTTTGTGGAATGTGACCTCTTCAGGGAGGAGGAGGGAATTTCTTCCCACCTCCAAATTATCATAGTATCTGGTAGTTGAACCAGTAGTTGGAAAGAATTTGAGGCACAGTGAAAGAAGTAGAGGTACACATTCATCATTTAGATTCAAGAAAATGTCTATCAAGTGAAGAAGAATCTGCTTAGAGGAAGATTTCTGCCAAGAAAGAAAAGAGCTAAGGATTTAAGAGAAACCTAGTCCTAACTATTAAGAACAGAGCAATGCTGTATTTTTTCCCTTTTTTTATCTGATTTTGTGTGTGTGTGTGTGTGTGTGCACGCGCGCGCGCGTGCACAGTATGACGAATATGGAAATACATTTAGAAGAATTGCATATGTCTAACCTATGTCAGATTGCTTGCTGTCTTGGGGAAGAGGGAGAAATGAGGAGGGGGAGAAAAATTTGGAACACAAGGATTTACAAAGGTGAATATTGAAAACTATCTTTGCATGAATTTGGAAAAATAAAATAATATTAAAATAAGAAAGATATAACAACAGAAAAAAAGAATAGAGCAATATATGGACTCCATAGGAAAGCAAGAAGATTGAGACCCTGAAAATGCAGAGTTTTGAGTTACTTTTGCCACATATATTCCTTATGTGTATGTTTCACTCTCATTAAACCTTAAGTTTTAGTTCACTCTTCCCACTGACCCTGTGTGTATTAATGGAAAAATATGTTTCAGGTTATAGTTATTGTTTTGTAATTATTGTCCTTGTTATACCATTTCCACAAATATTTTTTGCTTTGGACCAACTGGGTCTATTATTAAATAGAAGCACCCTGGTGGGGGCTTATGAACAATAACAGTAGGAACCAGGACCTTGGTGTAGGACCTGGCTAGTAGCTACTACTAGTAGGGGATATTATAGAACCATTATGGTATTGTGAAAGTACAGTTAAAATAGGAATGTAGAAACCTGTATTGTCATCCTAATTCCTCTGCCATTTATAAGTGCTATGTCCTTTGTCACTTTGATTTACCTTTCTGCACAGAGATCTCTCCTCTACAAAATGGGTAAGGTTGATGCAATGCTCTATTAGGTCTCAGCTCTGATAATCTAATAATCTAAATAATATTGCAAAATCATCCACATAGATCGAGGGAAGGAGGAGGTCTTCCAATTGGAAGGAACAATGTAAAGACAGTTTGAATGGAACACAGGTTGGAAGCAATGTGGAGCGGTGGAAGGAGTACTAGCTTTAGGGATAAAGACCCTGAATTCAAGTTATGACACTTTTGTTACCTTAAAGAAATTATTTCCTATTTCTATTCTTATTTTATTCCTCTGGAAAAATGAAGAAGTTGGACTAGATGATCATAAAGTCTCAAAGTTATTCTACTTTATTGGTCAGGAAGTAATGAATAATAAGGCTGGAAAGGTTGGTTGGGGCCAGATTATGTCCTACTAAATCTCCTGTAAGGGAAACCACCATTAAGGAAAGAATTTTTTTTCCTCAATTGTCCTTGATTCTCCTCTTTTACATTTGAGCCTGTCTGCCTCAGCTTCCCCATGTCTCACTAGAATCACTGCACTGGAATGTTCTGTTTGGCCTCCTGGGACATTCTGATCTCTTGCTTGTTTTGATCTGTCTGAACAAAAATCCCTTTCCCCCTCACTGCAATTGAGACAAGGTGGAATTTTTCAAAAAGAACTCTTTTTTTTTTTCAGAGAAATTAAGGATAAAGAAAATAAACACTAAGATCTAGAAATAGATCTGTTTACAAAACGCAGATTTATCCTCCTAACAGCTAAAGTCCAGCTCAGTCTGACTTGGCTGGCCCCCTTAAGAGATACTTAGTCCTTTTCAAAATCTGCTTCTTAGTTTTCTCCCTGTGTGAATGAACTCCTGGGTCATCTCTTTCCAGAAATGAGTTGGTTTGTACTTTTCCTCAGGATGCACCCTGTTCCCTGACCCAGGAACTGAGGATAATGCTGTTCTTTCTGCTGCCCCCTTTTTTGTCCTCCCCACCCCCACCCACCCAGCCCCAAGATGCTTTCCTCTTTGGGCTTTAGGCTCTACTGCACTGGCCTTGCATTCCTTCATCCTTCTCCAGGCAGTCTCTGACTCTGGCCTCTGAAAATCCTACCCTCACTACTGATCTGTTTCCCTTTCTCCTGCTTGATTAACAAGAAGCATATTCTAGCAAACGGTTAAGGCTGGTCAACATTTTTGGGAAGCTCTACTTCTTCACCGGTGGTTTCCTTAAAAGGCAGAATAGTATAGGGAACAGCATGCTGGGGTTGGCAACAGGAGAAATCTGAGTGTGAATCCTGCATCTGATAGGCTATATGGTTATAATCAATTAATTTCACCACTCTGAGATTGTTACTTTATTTGTAAAAGGGGGATAATGTGAGTAGTAACAGTAGTAATGATAATAGTGCTAGTAGTAGTGATGGCAATAGTTGTAGTAGCAGCAGCAGTATTGTAGCAATAGCAGCAGTATTAGCTGCTACTGTTACTATTGGTAGTAAATAATGGCTAACATTTATACAGTTCTTTAAGGTTCACAAAGTACTTTACATATATTACTTCATTTGATCCTCACAACACTCCTGAGATATAGGTATTGTTATCCCCATTTTAGATTTTAGGAAATTGAGGTTGAAACAGGTTAGGTGACTTGCCCACAAAATCACACAACTAATAAATGTCTAAAGCAAGATTTGAACTTGTGTTTCTCTGAGTCCAAATCTAGCACTGCTACCAACAGCCTATAGTACTTCATGGGGTTATTTGGTGGATCGAATGAGGTAATTAACCTTCAATTGATGCTAATAACATGAGAAATGGTCTCAAATGCTTTGCAGAAATTCAGGTATATTCCATCTGTGTCATTCCCCGGTACTACTAGTCTAGTAATCTTTTTTTTTTTTTTCTTTTTGCTCAGGCAATTGGGGTTGACTTGTCCAAGGTTAGGGAATTTTAAGTGTCTGAGACCACATTTGAACTCAGGTCCTCCTGACTTCAGGGCAGGTTCTCTATCCACTGCACCACCTAGCTGCCCCTAATCTAGTAATCTTTTTTTTATTAAAACTTTTTATTTGCAAAACATATGTATGGATAATTCTACATTAACCCTTACAAAGCTTTCTGTTACAAATTTTGTTCCCCCTACTCCCCACCCCTCCCCTAGATGGCAGGATATCCACTACATGTTAATTATGTTAAAATCTAGTCTAGTAATCTTGTTAAAAAAAGAAAATGTATTTTGTCCATATACAGCTTTTTCCCCACCCAATTCTCACATATGGAGCCCCAGAAAGCAGAGCAACCCATGAGCCCCACATTATTTTTTGTCTAGTCAGACACAATTCATTCAAAGCCAAGGCATTGAATGAAGTAGCAAAGTAAAATTTGCAATAGAACATTTTCCCCCATTAAGCTAAGGTTCAACCTCATACAGATACACACACCATCAATGGGGAAAGTGGGTCTGAAGAAGGATAACACATCAGAAGCACACACATAGACCACACATGTGGAGGGACTGCTCAGTTGGGTGTGTGCTGGTTTAACAACTGGATGCCCCCTCCCTCCAGAGGTACTCCCAACACACTGAAATTTAATCTGCAATATTAGTATTTTCTTCATCACTGTGTGGGACGGGTGCTAGACCCTTCTTACCCAAATTATCTACTGAGAGGCATCTCCAGATACAAACAGAAAGCCTTTATTTGGTTCTTGCAAGAAGCGAGCCAAGTATATCCACTGGACAGTCTAGCATGATGTGGCACATGACAGAAGCAGAAAATGGATTATATAGCAGAAAAGATGTAGATACAACCCCCCTTCATGTTGATTTTTAAATTCATTGGATGGACTAAAAAGGAAGTAATCATTGCTGGTGGTCAACAACGCTGTCTACTTCCTGGGGGTCATGTGACTTCCTAAAACTTAAGCCTAAGGTCTGACCTACTCTATTCTACAGTCTCTGAGAAATCTTGGCTGGTCTCATTCAATCAGTTTCTTAAATCTAAGTTACTAACAAAACAATAGATCACATCCTGATTTGCAGCGTTTGCTGATTTCTGAAGTATAAATGCTCACACTGAAAATTTAACAAAATGTTCCTTTAGGATGTAGGCCCAGAGCATCCTTGTGCTCAACCCTTTTATGCTGAAGGACCACAGAAGTCTTCAAGTAACTTCCTGGATCTGCTTTCCTCTTTGTCTCTGTCTCCAATAGCAGTGTTGTGCTGCAGATTCTAGGTCATTACCAGGAATGACCATCTAAGAGAGACGATGAATGTCTCTCCTAGATATTGCTCCCTGCCATCGTTCCTGTGCTTCATCTCTTCAGCACCAGTTGCCTTCTACTTCAACTCCTATCAGCTATGATTTGGAGGCTAAAACTCCCTGTTCCAGGACATAAGGATGGGATGACAACTCTTCAGGAGGAGCCACCAGACCCAACTAATTAGAGTGCTTCCAGATCAAGATTAAGTCCTTTCCCCCCCCACCTCTAATATCTGAGTAGAACTCACATCTAACTAAACTTGATGGCAGAGTAGATACATTTGCTAGCTTTAGAGTCAGGAGATGGGACCAGGATAAAAAAAATCACTTACTGTTCTCAGTTTTGGTTTTCTTATATTTAAATTGGAGTCAATAATAGCATCTGACTGGGGTGTGGAAGGCTCAAATGACTTAATATATGTGAGGCACTCTGCAAAAGTGTAGTGTTATATGTGGGCTGTTCTTATGATAGTTTTTATGCCCTGAATGATTATGCCCTGAATAAAATTAGCCCCCTTCCCTTTTTCCTTGTCATTAGGACTGGGAGAATTGAGCCAGGAAAATCCTTGGCATACCATTGAGTCATAAAATCCAGGTGCATTATCTCAATCCTTGATAGGATAATTCCCCCTTCGTTTGTCTCCTGCCCTCTACCTTTTTATCTTTACCCTTATCCTGTCAGGATTAAGTTATGATTCTTTCTTGCAATTATGGCTTGTCCACTTACCCAGTGTCCTTGCCCCTCTTATCTGCCTTTGTTCCCCCTATGTGCAGGTTATTCTGTTTGCAAACCTTAGCTATAAAAGTTCCCTGTTTCAATTGCTCAGGGCTGAATGCTTTGGACAAGAGTCCCATTACAGCCAGCTAGCCTAAAATTCGACTGCTCTAAACTCTCCACACGAAAAAGATTAAAAACCAATCTCTGTCTTGCCTCAGTTTCTCTGACATTATAATAGCTACCTAACTTAGAGTGAGACATTCCCCAAGATCCCCTCAGCCATAGGATGAAAATGAATTAGAGCCAGAACAAAGGTGAATTAAGGAGACCCAGCAATTGTTACCCATACAACTAACATGAATTCCTTTTTTAATTATTCATAGTTGTTATTTGCTTTGGTGTTGAATTTTGGCCTGGGGTGTATGGAGTATTCAAGAGGATTAGCACCTCTGGTGTGAGGGTTTGCAGAATCCTTTTTAGGGATGCTCATCCACCTTTGGTGTCCTTCTAATTCACCCAGCTCTCCTCTGTGGCTCCAAAAAACTGTAGCATGCACAGCAGTCACAACTGGGTAAAACAGGTTGAAGATAATTGACAGGTCTCAAGCCCATCAGTGAGTTTTCCCCCAAGCATGTGAAGACTTCCCATGGTGGAATGGATGGATGAGAAGAGTTTGTTCCAATGGCTATGAAGGCAGCTGAAGCAGGTAATTGTGAAGGGCTTAGGCATGGGTGGGTAACCTTTTTCCCTACCAAGGGCCATTTGGATATTACAATGTTCAAGGGCCATACAAAATTATCAGCTTGATTTTTCTTGTGAGGCAAGATAATTGTATAAATATATACATATATATGTGTGTATATATAGGATTTAATGTATTTTAACATGTTTAACATATATCGGATTACTTGCCATCTAGGGAAGGGGATTGGGAGGAAGGAGAGGGAAATTTGGAACGTAAAGTTTTGCAGAAGTCAGTGTTGAAAAATTATCCATGCATATGTTTTGAAAATAAAAAGCTTTAATAAAAAAGATTTGAAAATAAAAAACTTTAATAAAAAAAGAAACAAAAAAATGTATCAGTTTATAGAACTCAAGCAGTAGGAGGTTGGTGTACCTAGTTTTCAGTTTATCATTGCTTGTAGTTGCCTTAGCAAGTGATTTCATCAGCCTTATATGGCTCACAGGCTGGACATTTCCCAGCCATGGTTTAGAGCTTGGTCAGACATCAAAGACGCCAATGACATCCATGGAATCCTGGCCATTTCCAGTCATCTTGACTTTTGTCCTGCCACTGGATAACTCAGAAAGGGAGAGTAAGGCTGGTAACTTTGTGCACTTAAATCCAATTCATTTACAAGTCAAGACATCACCCATGATGTCACTGATCTTCTTTGAAAATGAAGGACCAACAACAATGACAACATTTTGGTCAGGAAAAAACCTCACTGTCTTCCTACACCTGGTGATTTTGTTTTTCCATTACATTTAAAAATAGTCTTCAGCATTCATTTTTGCAATATTTTGAGCAGCAATCTGATAAATGTGGTGATTTTGATGAATACATGCTGATTCAGTGATCAACATTTTCTGTTCTAAATGTTCACAAACCATCTTTTTAATAATACCATGCACTAGATTACTGCAAGGAATCAAATTCAAACCCATTGACTTAGAACATACAAACTATTCCTCTTTTTCAAAAACTTGGAAGAGTATTTGTTCTTTTCCTATGGACTTCTCTCCCATTCTTGAAGATCTATGATGAGAAAAGGGTAGCATAAGTCTCAAATACACAAATATGATAGAATACTACCATTCTGTAAGAAATTAGAAATATGATGAAAGGGAAACATGAGAGGAAAATATGAACTAATGCAAAGGGAAGCAAGCAGAGCAAAGAAAACAATATGAATTTAAATGACAATGATTTAAAGAAAAAGAATAGCAAAACTATCAAAACTGAATGCTGTTTTCATGCCTTTTGTTGATGTTTGCTTGCATTTTGTTTTCCTCTTCAGGTTTTTTTTCTTGTACAGCAAGATAACTGTATAAATATGTATACATATATTCGATTCATCATATATTTTATTTATTTATTTTTTGCTTTTTGCTGAGGCAATTGGGGTTAAGTGACTTGCCCAGGGTCACACAGCTAGGAAGTGTCTGAGACCAGATTTGAACTCAGGTCCTCCTGACTTCAGGGCTGGTGCTCTAACCACTGCGCCACCTAGCTGCCCCCGATTCATCATATATTTTAACATGATTAACAACTGAGAGAAAGTATAGTCATCAAAGAGCATCAGGAGAGGCTTCTTGAAGAAGGTGGGATTTTAGCTGAGACTTGAAGGAAGCCAGGGAAGTCAGGAGCTAGAGAGTATTCAAGGTATAGGAAACAACCAATGAAAATTCTTTGAGTGAGAATATGGAGTGTCTTATTCAAGGAACAACAAGGATAATCCATCAAGA
The DNA here is from genome assembly GCA_023553655.1 of Myrmecobius fasciatus. Classification (NCBI taxonomy): domain Eukaryota; kingdom Metazoa; phylum Chordata; class Mammalia; order Dasyuromorphia; family Myrmecobiidae; genus Myrmecobius; species Myrmecobius fasciatus. The sequence goes on from JAJPUD010004493.1 coordinate 134,185, forward strand.
ACATAGTTGTTATTCAGTCACTTCAGTTGTGTCCAACTGTTTGGGTTTTTCAATTTAATTTAGTTTTTAATAGTATTTTATTTTTCCAAATATATGCAAAGATAGTTTTCAACATTCTCCTTTGCAAAACCTTATATCCAAAATTTTTCTTCTTCTCCTCCTTCCTTCCTCCCTAAGATAGCAAGCAATCTATTATAGGTTAAACTTGTACAATTCTTTTAAACATATTTCCATATTCATCATGCTGTGCAAGAAAAATCAGATCAAAAGGGAAAAAAAACAGGAGAAAGGGGGAAAAAACCAAGCAAACAAACAACAAAAATTAAAGGTGATAATACTATGTTTTGATCCACATTCAGTCTCCATAGTTTTCTCTTTGGATGTGAATGACAGTTTTTATCACAAAACTATTGAAATTCTTTTGAATCACCTCATTGTTGAAAAGATCCAAGGTCATCATAGTTGATTATCACATAATCTTGTTGTTACTATTTATAATGTTCTCTTGGTTCTACTCACTTCACTTTAGTTCATGTAAGTCTTTCCAGACTTTTCTGAAATCAACCTGCTCATCATTTCTTATAAAATAGGAACATTCCATTTTATTCATATGCTATAACTTATTCAACCATTCCCCAACTGATGAGTATCCATTCAATTTCCAATTCCTTGACACCACAAAAAAGCTGCTACAAACATTTTCCTTCTTTTATGATCCCTTTGGGATACAGACCCAGTAGAGACACTGCTGGATCAAAGGGCATGCAGAGTTTTATGGTCCAAATTGCTCTCGGGAATAGTTGGATCATTTCACAACCCCACCAGCAATGTATTAGTGTTCTAGTATTCCCACTTCCCCTCTAAACCATCCCCTTCCCATACCACTATCTTAGCCAATCTGAGACATATGAAGTGGGTCCAACTCTTTGTAAACCCATTTGGAGTTTTCTTGGTAAAGATCCTGGAGTATCCTTTTCTAGCTCATCTTGTGAATGAAGAAATTTTGTTCAAGGTCACATTGTTAGTAAATGACTGAGACCAGATTTGAACTTAGGTCTTCCTGGTTTCAGACTAAGACTCTATCCATGGTATCACCTCCCTGCCCTTATCCAAGGAATAGGATAGATTTAATTTAACCAGATTTTAGCCACGCATTGAATAAAGTCTTTCATGATATCCTAAAATAAGCTTGACCACTGGTTCTCAAACTTTTGCTCTCAATAGCTTATGCTATTAAAAATTATGGAGGATCTGTCCAAAGAGTTTTTGTTTGTATAGGTTATATTTATAGATATTTATCATACTAGAAATAAAAAAGTAAATTTGCATTTGTAGACCTTCTGAAAGGATTTCAGAGACCCCCCAGGATTCTCTAGACAACACTTTGAGAACAATTGAGCTACACAATGGTGCAGTTAGGTGAATTCTTAGTTGATTGAATAGCCAGATCCAAAGAATAAGCATAAATGAAATAGTGTCAAGTGTGTTCCTCCTCACTGAAGGGATTAGAGGTAAAACCGGATGAGCACTTGTCAGGTATTGGATGAAATAGCCTCTGAGGTCTCTTCCAGCTCCAAGATTCTGTTATTTTCTTAGATAATCTTGGAAAGGGACACCCTGGGGGTGCCCCAGGGATCTATGTTAAACAGCCCTTCCTTGTTTAACATTTTTTTCAATGACTTGAATAAAGGAACAGATGGTACTCTTATCAAATTCACAGACTACACAAAGCTAGGAGGGATAGCTAACACTTTGAATGACAGTGTCAGTATCCACAAAAATCTCAATAGACGAGATTTGTTGGCCTGAAACCAATAATGATAAGAAGAAAAGCATATCTGTTCTCCACAGTGGCACCCCCACCAACACCAGTCCCCTTAGAGGCTTGTTCTGGCTTCTATTTGTGATGCTTGCTTACCCCAAGCAGAAAACTTCCTAGTTTATAACTCTACCTTAATCCTTGTGGCTTCCTTTTTTTTTTTTCCTCCAGACTCTGTAGCCCTAGTTTACAGATGAAAATCCTCAAGCACTTAATATTTCATTGGCAGCAAAGTGGTATAGTGGAAGGACTGAGGAGAAAAGAAGGTATAGTGGAAGATGACATAAGAGATTTGCTCCATACTCTCAGTTCCAATATTTGTTCCTGATGTTAGGAAAATTAGTTGTCTGTATGTCAATTTCTCAATCTGGAAAATGAATTGTTGAAAATGATAAAGCTCAACTACAAATTCTTATCAAAAATAACAAGAATAAACATTTATATGGTATTTTGAGATTTACAAGGCTTTTTCCTCACCTAATAGGTACATAGGGTGGGCATTAGTGCCATAGGGCTTCAAATCCTTACAAAGATAATATATATACATATGCACTCTCTGGACTGCCTATATCCCTCCAACCTGCTCTCACACTAACAAGTATAGTTTTCCAGAATAGACCCACCATTACATGTTACCATTCAAATTCTTTGATAGTTCTAAAAGAAACTCCCTATGGGATAATAGACCACCCATACTCCCATTGTTGAGTTCTTGAACTCCCACAAATGATGCTTCCATTTCTACAAAATTAGCTACTTAATAATAGTGCATATAGATATTAAGCCATTTGCTTAGCAATAAGGCAAAAGAAGTAACGATAATATCACAGGTAGGCATATATTAAAACAAATACAGAAATATTAAATACATAAAAATCTACAAATAAGAATCACACACTCTCACCCAGTATCACAATGCACCCAGTATCTGTAGGTATGTATTTATAGAAACTTGTCAAAGTGGCATATGAGTTAAGAAAACCCACATGGACTAAAAGTTACTCAGGGTAACTCTGGAATTGTGAATTTTAGTGCCTCTTTCTATGTCAGAAACTATAAAAGTTCTTCAATGAATGCAGCTTCTGGGCTGAATAGATACTCCTATTATTAAGCTAAGTTGATCTGTTCTGTGCTTGACTAAACACTTCATGGGTATGGTCTAAACCAACTAGTCAGTCTTCTGGGTGATTTTCAAAACTCTGCTTCCAAACTATTTGTCTACTCAATTGAATATACTCCTTCATAGCCACTGTAGAATGTATCACTTCCAGCTTCAAACTTACCTGATGCAATTCTGAAATCTGTTTTTTCACTTTTCTGTTATCCTTCTATGTCTATAATAAATTACATTTATCCCATATTCAATGAATAGTTCTGTTGTGCTAATTACTGCAATATAGTACAGCTTACCACATTCAAAATGAAGAAAAGCTTCAGAACTTTGAGTCAATGTGATTCTTTTTGTTTTCTTTCCTTTGCTGAGGTAATTGGGATTAAGTGACTTGCCCAGGGTCACCCAGCAAGGAAGTGTTAGGTGTCCGAGACTAGATTTGAACTCAAGTCCTCCTGACTTCAGGGTTGGTGCTCTATCCACTGCGCTACCTAGATACCCCAGTGTGATTATTTTTCTTAAAAACTCTGAACATATATACATACCTATGCCTCAAACAAGTGAACTAAAACAAACAACTCAGTACAAACTGCTCTATGTGAAAGGACAACACCTTAAAGGCATATCTTATATTCACCAAGATCTTGTAAATTAAATGGCATAATTATTATTACAACCATTTCACTAAGAAAATTGGAACTCAGAGAGGTAAATGTTTCTAACCAGGGATATCTTTATTACAAAAGAGCTCATCCCATTTTCTCTTCAGTCTCCTAAGACCTTTCTATCTTTGTCTGTCTTCCTCTAGAATCTGTTCTTTGAAAGGGACCTCTCCCAGTTAGCTCCTCCTTTCCAGTTAAGGGCCATTCTGGCCCTGCTAACTCTGACTATAACAAGCATCGTTATGAGAAGCATTTTTTTCTGTACTTCTCAGTCAAGCCTCTTCTCTCTGAGCTTTTGTTTCCCCTTTGGCAAAATAAAGTAATGAGGTAGGTGGATTGTTTCTTCACTTTGATATCAACTAGATTGGATAACAACAGAATTGGATTGCTTGCTAAGACAGTGAGTTCTCCATCACTGAAGGAGGTCATACATATATATCCCTAGCAAAATATTAGCTCCTCAATAAAAGAAATGATTTCTCATTTTGACTTTGAATCTTTAGCACCTAGCACAATGATTTGTAAATAGCAGGCTTATTAGATGAATAACAGTAATAGCAATAAATGTTCCTTGAAATGGATTGCCAATGATCATAAACCTTAGTTAGCATTGGAGCTCAAGTCTGAACCTAGATCTCCTGAGATTAGATCCAGGATTTTTCCCCCTATTACATGCTAAGAAGTAATACTGGCAGTGGGGCAAAAATAATAAAGTATAATAATAGTGAGACACATGGGTGGAGGGCATATATTGCCAAGCCAACTTATAGCCATGGAACTTTGATGTTCTTTCATGAATTATTCAACTTGCTAGGTTAGATTGACTCTCCACAAAGCACATTATCTCAGCTGGTTGCATATGATCAGAATTAATCAATATCAGAGGCTGTACAGAATTCTCCTACCACCCTGCCTGGGAGGTGACAAACTTCAGAGATCAGAACCTGAGGGATAAATACAAAGGAGACTTCTGCTAATATTGACTAAGGATGTTTGCCCTTTATGAAAGAATACATTGAAAAGAGCATTGTAATGCCCTAGCTGAAAAGTAGGGAAACATTCAGTAGAACCTATGGCCAGAGGTTATAGAGACTGTAGTTGACCATTGAAGTCCAGATAATTCAGCAGACATATCATGCCCTCTGACTAGTGAGTCCTATAGATGAGTAATCTTCCCAAATTACTCCAGAAGTCAGTTCAGTGGACAGATGATCTGCATGGTCCAATATATTTAAGATATTGTGCTTTATGAGGAGCCGATCCAGCCTAGCAGAAGAGCAAGTTATTTATCATCACTAACACTGATGCTCTGACTCCTCAGAGTCATGAGAATTTCATGAGAACTCTTTCAAGGCCCTACAATTGAGAATTGCGCTCTCTTCCTATGTTCTTCACTAACATTGCACTTATGTCCAAGCCTTTGGGTAGTCTGTGTGTTTTTGGGAAAATGTGCATCACCCTTTTAATGCTTTGTAACTTCTTTTCTTGCCATGTCATTTGAGTACTTTTCTGATTAAATCTATTGGCCGATTGCTAATAGGAACCACTTATGGGGACTCATGGATGACAGTGTTTGGAATAGTCAGGCGTATATAATTAGGAGTGGTGTTTTCCATAGAAACCAAGGTAACAGCTATTCCTCTGGGGACCCAGCTCATCAATGTGAGCACAAGTTTCTAGTGACCCTAGAAAGAATGCTATAGAAACATAAGTGTATGATACATTGTTGGTGGAACTGTGAACGGATCCAACCATTCTGGAGAGCAATTTGGAACTATGCTCAAAAAGTTATCAAACTGTGCATACCATTTGACCCAGCAGTGTTTCTACTGGGCCTATATCCCAAAGAGATTTTAAAGGAGGGTAAGGGACCCACATGTGCAAAAATGTTTGTGGCAGCCCTTTTTGTAGTGGCTAGAAACTGGAAACTAATGGATGCCCATCAATTGGAGAGTGGATGAATAAATTATGGTATATGAATGTTATGGAATATTATTGTTCTATAAGAAACAACCAGCAGGATGATTTTAGAGAGGTCTGGAGAGACTTGCATGAACTGATGCTGAGTGAAATCAGCAGAACCAGGAGAACATTATACACAGCAACAAGACTATACGATGATCAATTCGGATGGAAATGGTTCTCTTCAACAATAATGTGATTCAAACCAATTCCTATTGTTCAGCGATGAAGATAGTCATATACATGCAGAGAGAGGCCTGTGGGAACTGAGTGTGAACCACAACACAGCATTTTAACACTTTCTGTGAATATTTCCATGCATTTTGTTTTCCTTCTTAGGTTGTTTTTTTCTTCTCTTTCTAGATCTGATGTTTTTTGTGCAGTAAGATAACTGTATAGATATGTATACATGTATTGGATTTGTCATATAATTTATCCTGTTTAGCATGTATTAGATTACCTGTCATCTAGGGGTGGGGGTGGGGGGAAGGAGGGGAAAAGCTTGGGAAAAAAAAAGTTTTTGCAAAGGTCAATATAGAAAAATCACTCATATGTTTTGTAAATAAAAAGCTTTTAATTTAAAAAAAAAAGAAACATATGTGTAACACAGTCCCTGACATCAAAGAGCTTATAGTCTAGTTGGAAAGGCAAAATTAACATACATAACTGAAGATCCATGTTCCACTGGCATATCCAATTCAATATATTTAAAATGAAATCAACCATCTTCCCCTTTAAATTTGTCCTTCCTCCAAATTTCTCCATTTCTCTTAAGGTCATTAATATCCTTCTTATCACCTAGTTATTAATTCTCATTCATCTTTGACTAATCCTAACCTTTCTCACCTTCCATATCCAATTACTTGTGAAGTTTTAATGAATCTACTTCCACCTTTTTAAACTGTGATCTTTCCTTCACTCATTCAGATGTTAGTCTAGTTCAGGTGCTTATTACTTCTTAATTTAACTACTGTAATAATCTCTTTATATTTGTTTAATAAATTTTTGTGTGGTTTTTTACATCATCAGAATTTTCCCCAGTATTCTTTCTTTTTATTCCTCCCAGAAATCTACCCCATGTAACAAATAATATTTGTAAAGAAAAGAAAGAGAAAAAAATCAGCACATCTGATCAATACATCAAAAAATTCTTAAAATATATGCATTGTTCTACACCTGTGAATCTCCCACTGCAAAGAAGTAGGTTCTTCTCATAGCTCCTTTTTGGGACTATACTTGTTTACTATAATTGTGCAACATTAATTTTCAACTGTTTCCTACTAGTTCTATTCACATCATTGTAGCCACTGTGTATACTGTTTTCTTGGTTTGGCTTACTTCACTTTGCATCAGTTCATGTAAATTTTTTTTTTTCTGAGGCAATTTAGGTTAAGTGACTTGCCCAGAGTCACACAGCTAGGAAGTGTTACTGTCTGAGATGAGATTTGAACTCAGGTCCCCCTGACTTCAGAGCTGGTGCTCTCTCCATTGTTCCATCTAGCTACCCAGTTCACATAAATTTTTTGATGCTACTCTATAATCATATTTATCATTTTTCACAGTCTAATACTATTACATTCATATATTATAGTTTATATAGCCATCTCCCAGTTGATGGATATCTACTTGGTTTCCATTTCTTTGCTACTTCCTTCCCCCCAAATGCTGCTACACATACTGGAACATAAATTTTACTATATGTCTAAACTCTTGACTCTAAGAATCAAAAGGCATGACCTTTCAATCCCTCTATTTGCATGATTCCAAATCGTTTTCTAAAATAGTTCTACTGATTCACATTTCCACCAACAATGTACCAGTGTGCCTATCTTTCCTCAATCACTGCAAAACTGACTAGCTAGATGGTATGGTGTCCAGATTGCTGAACCTGGAATCAGGAAGATCTGAATTCAAATTAAGTCTCAGAAACTTATGAATTATGTTACCCTGAGCAAATATTTTTCTCACTTTAATTTCCTACTTCTCAGGGTTTTAATGGGGATAAAAATGAAATAATATTTGTAAAATTCTTTGAAAACCCCAAAATACTACATAAAATTCATTTATTATTTTCATCTTTTGTTGTCTTTGCCAATTTGCTGTGTATTAGGTGAAATCTGAGGACTGTTTTGATTTGTAGCGATTATTTATGATTGCAATGTTCTTGCATGTGGTGGTTAATAGTTTGCTGAATTGTTCATTTCCTTTGACCACTTATCTATTGAAAAAAATGGCTTTTATACATATATGTGTATATGCATATGATACTAAACCTTTATCAGAGAAATTTGATACAAAACTTTTTCCCATTCAAATATTATTTTCTTTTTATCTTAGGTGCTTTAATTTTGTTTGTACAGCAGCCTTTCAGTTTCTTGTAATCAAAATTATCTATCATATTTTGTAATTGCCTCTATTCCTTGTTTGGTTTTGTAATAGCCCCTTAATTGATCTTACTGTCCCCCAATTCTCCCTTCTATAATACCTTTCCTACAGTTTACAAACTAACCTCACATAAGTCTGATCATGTCATTCTTCTTTGTAAAAAAAAAATATATCTCCTTTCAGATAAAACAAAACCTTTTCAGACCAACATTTAAGACTCTCAACAATCTGCTTTCAATTTATCTTTCAAGACATTTCATATTACTGCCCTTCATGTACCCTGTGTTGGAGCCAGCTATCTCCCTCCTCTGGGCTTCTTTACAAGTAATGAATGACTTTCTTTCTCACCTCAACCAACATCTGCCACAGGGTGCTCCAAAAGTCTTAGTACAGTTTTAAGCATTAGTAGCTTAACTAGTCTGTATAAAACCTTTCCTGAGTATTCCAATTTGTGTTTTTTCATTTTTCAAATTATCTTGTATTTATCTATTTCTTAATGCAGAGATGACTCTGCTTTTGTCGTTGTATCTTCTGTGAGGTTATCATGGATAAGTTTATCCTAATCTCAGTTGTTTCACTTATAAAATGGTAATGATATACAATATTAACATATAATAATAACAGGGGATGGTAGTAGTAGCATCAGTAGTAGAAGTAGTAGTAGGAGCTGTAGTAATGGAAATAGTGGTAATAGTAGAAGTAGTAGAGTAGCAATAGTAGTAGTAGTAGTAGTAGTAAAAATAGTGGTAATACTGCCAATAGCAGTAATAGCAGAAGTAGAAATAATAATAGAAATAGTAAATATAAATAAAAGTCAATAGAAGCATTTTTAATGTCATACTCTTTCTGTTGCTGTTGTCTCTGATGAAGTGAATCAAGATTAGAGCTCTTAGAACGGTCCTGAAAATGCAGGCTGTTTGCTAGGACATAGTAGGCTTACACTGGTGTAAGTGATTGACTTGTAACATTGTAATTTCATTTTTTCCTGTCTTTTTTGCCCCCATGATACACACACCCCATTTGCTTTTGAGGACAGTTATGCCCCAGAAAAGTTCCTTTAGTTACATGAAACTTTGTTTGCAAAATTACATTACAAAATTACATCATTATCCCATTCATAATTCTTGTTTTATTAGAGTTCTTCCAATCACAAGAATGCAGTTTTCAGAGCTCTTGTTTTTGAAAAATGGAAGGGTATCAATTTTGGATATATCATATTTTCACCATTTTATTTTGTTCTCTGCTGGGTTTTTTGCCTTTTAAAATAAAGCTATATAAAGCTTGTGGATTAAACAGAATTTCTAAATTTAAAAGAAAAATAGAAATAGAAGTAGAAGTAGAAGTAGGGATAACTGTAAAAGTAGTTGTAGTAGTAATAGTAGTAGTAAAAGTAGAAATAGTAGTAGTATAAGAGTAGTGGTAATAATATTATTAATAGTAATAATAGCAGTAGTATTACTAGTACTAGTAGTAAAAGTAGTGGTGGTGGCGGTGGCTATGGCAATACCTACCATTTGTATAGTGCTTTAAGATTTTCAAAGCACTTTATAAATATTGCCTCTTTTAATTCTTACAAAAACCCTGGGAAGATGTGTTATTATTTCCATTTTACAGATGAAGAAAAGAGACCAAGGAAGGCTAAATGATTTTCCTAGGGCTACTAAGCTAATAAGTTTCTGAGGCAGGATTTGAATTCTGGTCTTTCTGACCCCAATTCTAGCACTTAATTACTATGCAGAAATGTAAGAGTTGAGAAGAATTTATTGATTTGAACAAGTTAATTAAAAGCAGGAGGCAGTAGGTCATAGGATATAAAACTAAAAGGGATATACAAGTTCAATAAGTGATAACAGAAGTTCAAACAATGCAGAGATCATAAAACCTAACATTTACATAGCACTTTCTGTGGAGCACTAAACAAATAGAGATTATTTAGGGGGGCAGTGAAGGTCAGGGAAGATTCAGAGCTTCAAGGAGCCTTTGAGATCATCCAATCCTACCCCTTCATTCACAGATGAGGAAACTGAGGCTAGAGAAGGGAAGATCACATAACTATTCAGTGGTAAAGGCTTTTGAGGTAAAGTTTTGAACCCAAGACTTTGGACTCCATAACCAGTGGTCTTTTCATCACATCACCTTGTACTGCTTCCTAGAACTAGTGCCATTTGAGCTGGCCCATAAAGCATAGGCAGGATTTCAGTAGGCATGACAGTGAAAAGCTCTTTCTAAATGGGGGTGGGAGGGAAGAGAGGGAAAGCTCCTCCTTCTCAACTGGAGTTTTCTGTCCATTTGACAATAGACATGATCTTTGTTAACCAAGAAAAATATGGGAATTTTTGCAAATTATAAAAACCAAATTCAACCCAAATAATTAAGTGTGGATTCGAAATCTTTCCTTGGAAAATGCATGCCTGCTACATTTTTGTGGCTTTTCTTTTCTTTCTCTTAGTTCATCAGTAAAAATTTCTTTTACAAACCTCAGGCCTGTCTTAAAGAATTGGATTTGAAATCAGAGTACTCAGAAAACCAGGGTTCAAATACCAACATTATCATCACAATGTCTGTTTTCTTTAAAATTAAAATTTAAAATCTTTAAAATTAGTATTGAATTTGATGGTATTTAGTGCCTTCCAGCACTAATCTGATGCTATGAAAGCGTCCCCTAGATCCTAGGTGTGGGATGGCAATGGCAATGATAGCCAGAGGACCAAATTCTGCTTCTAGAGAGGGAGGACCTTTGGGACTCAGGGAAGACTGGGGAAGTCAAAAGAGGTAGAATGGAGAGCCAGCTGTGGATGCTGGAGACCCCTTCCCATCTGAATGGTCACATCATGATGTTCTTTTCCCACAAAGCCAGAGAAATCCTAGAGGTCCAGGTTCAGAGAAACTAAAATGAAATTATAAGTAAGAGAAGCTGAAACTGGAGTGGACTTTAAAAGAACATCTCTCCTTTTTTCCCTAGTAAATTTATTTATTTATTTTATTAAAACTTTTTATTTGCAAAACATATGTATGGGTAATTCTTCAACATTAACCCTTACAAAGCTTTCTGTTACAAATTTCCCCCCCCTACTCCCCACCCCTCCCCTAAATGGCAGGATATCCACTACATGTTAATTATGTTAAAATACTTGACAAATCGAATATATGTATACATATTTCCACACATCATTTTTGTGCAAGAAAAATTGTATCTACAAGAAAGAAGAATCAGATAAAGGAAACACAATGCAAGCAAACATCAATAGAGAGCATGAAAATGTTATGTTGTGGTCCACATTTCACATCCCTCTCTCTGGATGTATATGGCTTTTTCTTCACTGAACAATTGGAATTGGTTTGAAACATTTCATTGTTGAAGAGAGCCATGTCCATCAGAATTGATCATCATATAGTATTGTTGTTGCTGTATATAATAATCTCCTGGTTCTGCTCGTTTCACTCAGCATCAGTTCATGCAAGTCTCTCCAGGCCTCTCTGAAATCATCCTGCTGGACGTTTCTCACAGAGCAATAATATTCCATGACATTCATATACCATAATTTATTCAGCCACTCTCCAATTGATGGGCATCCATTCAGTTTCCAGTTTCTAGCCACTACAAAAAGAAAGAAATTAGGACTTGACCCATACCTAACACCACATACCAAGATAAGATCTAAATGGGTTCATGATCTAGATATAAAGAGTGATATTGTAAGCAAATTAGAGGAACATAGTATAGTTTACCTCTCAGACCTGTGGAGATGAAATAAATTTATGTCCAAAGAAGATCTGGAACTCTTAATTAAACACCAGATAGATAATTTTGATTATATTAAGTTAAAAAGTTTCTATACAAACAAAACTAATGCAGACAAGATTAGGAGGGAAGCATCAAATTGGGAAATCATTTTTACATTTAATGGTTCTGATAAAGGCCTCATTTCTAAAATATATAGAGAATTGTCTCATATTTATAAGAATTCAAGCCACTCTTCAATAGATAAATGGTCAAGGGATATGAACAGACAATTTTCAGATGATAAAATTAAAACTATTTGTAAACATATGAAAAGGTGCTCCAAATCACTATTGATCAGAGAAATGCAAATTAAGACAACTCTAAGGTACCACTACATACCTGTCAGATTGGCTAAAATGACAGGAAAAGATAATGATGATTGGCTAAAATGACAGGAAAAGATAATGATGAATGTTGGAGGGGATGTGGGAAAACCTGGACACTGATACATTGTTGGTGGAACTGTGAACAGATCCAACCATTCTGGAGAGCAATTTGGAGCTATGCTCAAAAAGTTATCAAACTGTGCATACCCTTTGACCCAGCAGTGTTTCTACTGGGCCTATATCCCAAAGAGATCTTAGAGGAGGGAAAGGGACCCACATGTGCAAAAATGTTTGTGGCAGCCCTTCTTGTAGTGGCAAGAAACTGGAAATTGAAAGGATACCCATCAATTGGAGAATGGCTGAATAAATTATGGTATATGAATGTTATGGCATATTATTGTTCTGTAAGAAACGACCGGCAGGATGATTTCAGAGAAGCCTGGAGAGACTTGCATGAACTGATGCTGAGTGAAATCAGCAGAACCAGGAGAACATTATACACAGCAACAAGACTATATAGCAATTTGGAACTATGCTCATAAAGTTATCACACTGTACATACCCTTTGACTCAGCAGCGTTTCTATTGGGCTTATATCCCAAAGAAATCATAAAAGAAGGAAAGGGCCCCACATGTGCAAGAATTTATTTATTTTTAATACATATTACTTTAAGAATCATGTTGAGAGAGAAAAATCAGCAAAGGGGAAAAAACCATGGGAGAGATTAAAAAAAAAAAAACAGAAAAGAAGAAGTGAACATAGTATTCAGTCTCTTTTTTCCTGGATGCAGATACACCTCTGCTTTTACAGGTGAAAAAATTGAGATCCAAAAAGGGGAAGATATACCTTGAGATATATAGGTTGTAAATAATAGAGCATCAATTTGAACTCAGATCTTTTGAAGCCAAACTGAACTTTCCACTGCTATTCACTGTTTTTCAACACATTCTCTAGGTCCTGGGAAGAAAAAATACTAATTGTATGGGGAACAGACCTGCTCCAAGTTTCCTGGAAAGGTATGAGGGAAACTTCCAGCATATTAAATGAGATCATTAAGGAGCAAATAAGATCACATGTTAAGCAGCTTGCAAACCTATAAATGTGATTTGTTAGGATTATCTCAGAGATATAAGAAGCTCTGTTATTGGCAATAGAGCTCTCCTAATTTCAGTCATAAGTTTGCAGCTGAAGGGACCTTAGAGACTGTCAGATTCAACCCACCCCAACCCCTGCCTGTTTTAAAGAGTTTGTACTGAACCTGAAAGATGGTGAGTTATTTGCCCAAGCTCCCACAGGTCAGAAGTTCTTTGACTACAGGTCCAAGGCCATATCCTCTGCACCCTGTTGTCCCTCTCCCAAGTCTCTTTCCATCTTCCATGATCTAACCTTTCTCAGTAAACTCATTTTGAACACTGATCTCTTGGCTTCCAATCCAAGGTGATTTCTTCTGTTTGTTGCTTGTGGTTGTTCGTCCTTCCTTCTCAAAGAAGACCATGACATCGGGAAGGAGATGGGTTGATTTACAAGTGAATAGGATTTAAGTGAAGCAGGGCTGTGCAAAGTCACCAGCCTCGCTTTCTCCTCGCTTTCTCCTCCAGAGTCATCTGGGTCCATTGGCAAGATAGAGATCAGAATGGCTGGTGTGTCATATCATAAGAGGCACCTGAGCAGAGTAAGACAGGCTTTCATCCCCAGCCCCAGCCTTCTTCTACCTGTCCTTGAGGTATCTCACTGTCAGGGAGGAGTCTTGGTTCTACCCTAACTACTTCCTATGATTTGGAATGGGTAACCCAGGAATCCACTATTGAAAGGGACCTCAACTGTCTGATAAGAATAATAGATAGGAAGTTTGGAAGTATGTATACATATATTCGATTTGCCAATATTTTAACGTGATTAACATGTAGTGGATATCCTGCCATCTAGGGGGAGGGGTGGGGAGTTGGGGGGAAAAATTTGTGGCGGAAAACTATGTAAGGGTTATTGTTGAGGAATTACCCACACATATGTTATTCAAATAAAATAAAAATTAAAAAAAAAAAAAAGAATAATAGATAGGATTTATAAGATATTTTAAGGTTTACAAAATGCTTTACATATATTATTTTAGCCTTGCAACATCCCTATGAGTAGGTGCTACTATTATGCCCATTTTCCAGATGTGGAAACCCAGACTGAGAGAGGTTGAATGGCTTGCCCAAGATCACACAGCTGGAAAGTGTGTGAGGCAGGATTCAAACTCAGGACTTTGTGGCTTCCAATCAAGTGCTCTATCTGCTACTGCTTAGCTGTCAAAGTTCCCTATGTGGACATCGAGGTAGAGATAGATGAGGGTAGACTGTCTGTGTCCAGCAAATGGAGAAGGAGGTGGCAGTGAGGACTGAAGGTAGACTTTCCAGAGGGGAGGAGTGTGGATCATCAGGAAGGGAAAAAGGAAGGTCAAGGTTCAGAAAATCACATCTACCAGGAGAGCTGCTTGCAGGCAGCCTTAGCAGAGTGGGGGGAACCTGAGAAATGGACTGGAGCATGCACTGGGCTAACTTGCTTGGCCAGAGGAAGAAGAACGGGGGAAATGGTGGTGTGCAGGACCCTGGTACAGGAGGTAAGGTCTGGGACCTAACTCCGGCAAAGAAATTCAAGATCAGTGCCCCCATCCCCCTTCCCAATCCTCTGGTGCTAAAAAGCCCTCGACATTTACGACTTCAGGAGGGTAAAGAGCCTGAGAAACGGATCTCAGACCATATGGATTTGTTTCCTGGGTTAAAAAAAATCCCTCTAATTGGGCCAGGAAAAGCTGTAGTCCTCTGTCTGTCCAGAGGCCCCTGGTTTCAATTACTCTGCAACAAACTCTCTCCCCCCTCAAAGCACACACACACACACACACACACACACACACACACACACACACACACTATTCCAAAAACTATATGGCCTCTTCTCCCTGCAAGGCCAGCAGTGTAGGGAGTGGGGGAGGTGTCCCAAAGGGGTCAGTGAGCAGAGGAGGTATGTAGAGCTGGAGGAAGGAAGAGAAAAACATTGAAAAGGAAAAAGAAGGGAAGGAGCTGTAAGAAGAGAGGGATGGAGTTTTAAATGATGGAGAGAAAAAATGGGCAAGGGAATCAGATTATATAGGAAAGGAAAAAGCAATGAGACAGAAAAACACAAATAAGGGGACCATGAGAAGGCAAGGATCCTTGGAGTCTGGATCTCAATGTCATAGAAACACAGACTAGAAGATCTAAAAGGGTTCTTAGGAATCATTCAACCCAATCCTCATTACAGATGTAAGAACGAGGCCCAGAGACTGTGGTTCTTTGTGAAGTTTCCACAGATCTCACAGGGCAGGGGGCAAACTGATAGTTCAGGGGTATCATCCGAGGGAATTCTCTGGTATAGCAGGGAAGCTCAGTTATCTTGCCAGCATCTAAGATGCACTTAAAGGGAAAAGAGATGGAGAAGTCTTTGGAAGAAGAGATAGACAGACAGACAGACACACAGGCAGAGATGGAGAAAGACAGAAAAAGAGACAGAGAGACAGAAACATGGGGGATGATACACTCAGAGACAGAGACACAGAGAAACAGAGACAAAGAAAGACAGAAACAGAAAGGGGAGACACAGAGAAGGGGAGAGAGTGAGCAGAGACAGAAACAGAGAGAGACAGAGATAGAAACAGAGTTGGAGAGAGATACACAGAGAGACAAAAAGAGGAGACAGGAGAGAGAGAGAGAGAGAGAGAGAGAGAGAGAGAGAGAGAGAGAGAGGAGAGAGAGGAGAGAGAGGAGACAGGGAGACAGAGAGACAGAGAAACAGAGAGAAACAGACATAGAGAGAGGGAGAGGGGGAGAGAAGGAGACAGAAACAGAGAGAGTCAGAGAGATAGAAACATGGGGGGAGATACACTCAGAGACAGAGACACAGAGAAACAAAGACAAAGAAAGACAGAGACAGAGAGGGGAGACACACACACACACAGACACACAGAGAGAGGGAGAGAAAGAGAGCAGAGACAGAAACAGAGAGAGACAGAGAGATAGAAACAGAGTTGAGGAGAGATACACAGAGAGACAGAAAGAAGAGGGAGAAAGAGGAGAGAGGAGAGAGACAGAGACAGGGGAGGGAGAGAGA
>JAJPUD010004493.1:163220-195245 GCA_023553655.1 Myrmecobius fasciatus
GAAGGAAGGAAAGAAGGAAGGAAGGAAGGAAGGAAGGAAGGAAGGAAGGAAGGAAGGAAGGAAGGAAGGAAGGAAGGAAGGAAGGAAAAGAGAGAAAGGAGAAAAAAATCCCATTGTATAGCATAAAGGGAAATGCAAGGAAACTAGTAGAATGGAGAGAGTTCAATGAGTGTGGGGACTCTGAGAGACAAAAGGAAGGGAAAGGGGATGGAGGAGGGGCATAGCTGGCTGTAGTATTGGGCTGGTGAGGGAGTCTGGACATTGGAAGCTGATTTCTGAGCAGGCAGGGACCTGACGCTGACCTTGATCCAGACTTAACCCAGACCATGCCTTGAATCTGACTCTTCTAAGTTTCCTTTCATGGATCTGCGCACACACACAAGCTCCGGCACTGGGGACTCCAGATCCTTAAACCACCCCATTCCCACTCCTCATCCTCCATTCCCCCATCTCCCATCCCACATAGAAACATTGGGGCCCCAAAAGGAGCCACAGCCTGTGCTAGTGAGACAGAGTCCTGGCCAAAAGAGATTTGGGAGCTTCTCCTTGATCTCTCTCCCACCAGAACAACTGGGTCTAGCTAGCAGGTGTCCCCTCCACAGCTGTCACTGTGACATTCTCATTTGCTGTGGGGAGACCAGGTTACTCCCTACACACAAACTCTCCATGCACACCCTCGGGCTGGAAATGGGGAACAGCTGAGACGTGCCTTTCTCCCCCCCCCCCCCAGAGCCTCCCGGGAAGATTTCAGAGCCGAAAACAATCCAGAGACCTTTGGGAAAGGAAAGATAAAGCCAGGTCCCGGGGCTCCCAATCCCCCTGCCCCTCCCTTCCCTCCCCACCTGCCCTTAGCCTTTTCCCAAAGGCTTTCTCCAGGCCTTAAAGTACAAGGAAGCTAGGTTAGTTTGCATATCACTTTGCATGTGTTTTGCATTTGATTTGATGTATTACTGAGCATTTACATTTGCAAGGGATCATGGGATTCTTATTACCTCAGATTCTGTCAATTCTTTTTTTTATGCTGTAGCTATTATCATTTTAAAATAAATTTTTAATGATTACTTTTATTTTTGCATCATCCACATCTCTTTCTCCCTCTTCCTTCCAGATAACCACCCTAACAAAAAGAAAGAAAAAAAGCAGGAAAATACATTTCAGCAAAACTAAATGATATGTGGGAAAAAAAAAAAACATGGCATTATCTATAGTGTTCCATGCCCATAGTCTATCACCTCTACAAAAAAGATAGAAAGATAAGATATCTTTTCATATTTCTCCTATAGAGCCACCCTTATAGCTGTGTTCAGACTCCATTACTTCGATATTGTTTCCATTTACACCAAACAGCAAGGTATTTTAGTAGAGAGTCCTGTACTGAGAGTTAGGAAGACCTGAGTTCAAATTCTGCCTCATTATATGGCCATAAATAAGTGACAACTTCTTTCAGACTCAAGTTTCTTCAACTGTAAATAAGAATCAATAGTACCTACCTCACAGGGCTGTTGTGAGAATCAAAAGAGCTAATATACAAAGCACTTTGCAAACCTTAAAGTGCTATGTAAATGCTAGCCATTATAATGATTACAGTGGTTATTGTGTAATTTTCCTGATTCTGCTTATTTGACTTTGTATCAGTTCATATAAGTCTTCCCACCTTTTCATCTTTTCTTATGATGCAGTAATATTGTATTACATCCACATATCATAACTTGATTAACAATTTCTCAATAAATAGGCATCTACTTTGTTTCCATTTCTTTGGTACTATAAGAGTGCTGCTATGAAATTTGGTGTATATTCTTTTTATATAGTATATAATCTTGGATTTCCTTGAGCTGTATGGGATTGGCCATTTCTTCCCTTCTTGAACTTTTCCATCCAGTATTCAATTACAACCACAAGGATATTTCTCTCTCTCTCTCTCTCTCTCTTAATTAAAGCTTTTTATTTACAAAACATATGTATGGGTAATTTTTCAACATTGACCTTTACAAAGCTTTCTGTTCCATTTCCCCCCCCTAGTTCCCACCCTTCCCCTAGATGGCAGGAAGTCTACTACATGTTAATTCACATAGATATTTCTCAATACTTAAGTACAAACACTTATCACCAATGCTCCACACAAAAAGAGCCTCACACCCATAACCTTCTACATCCATCTACTCACCCACCCATTAACCCCCTTATATCCATGAATATACATAGACATCTGCTATCCATGAACACACATAGAAATATGCAGAGACATTCACAAAAGGCATAAAAACTAAGTGGAAACCTGAGTCAAGGAAGGGTTCCATTCAGAAGCTTTTGCTGCCAGTCAAGAAAGAGAATCTCCACTAGAACTTCCTTCTCCATCAACTCTTACTGGAAGTCTGCAGTTCCAACTAGACACTCCCTTTGGCATATGTATATTTTAGTGGAATGTAGGTATCTTAGGGTTCGGAAAAACCTGGGAAGAATTATATGAATCAATGAAGAGTAGAGTGAGCAAAACCAGCCGAACAATTTATAATAACAGCAATGGTATAAAGATAAACAACTTTGAAAGACTTATGCATCTCATCAACTCAATGATCAAATGTGACTTATAAAAGGCTGATAAGTAAAACATGCTACCTACCTCCTAACAGAGAGGTGCTACACTCAAGGTGCTGAATGAGACATAATTTTTGAACAAGGTCAATGATTATGTATAATTGTGACAAGATTTTTTTTTACCCCCAAAGAGGGAAAGAAGGTAGGAGGAAGGAAAGGTTAAT
Organism: Myrmecobius fasciatus; assembly: GCA_023553655.1. Classification (NCBI taxonomy): domain Eukaryota; kingdom Metazoa; phylum Chordata; class Mammalia; order Dasyuromorphia; family Myrmecobiidae; genus Myrmecobius; species Myrmecobius fasciatus. The sequence continues at coordinate 165,983 of JAJPUD010004493.1, forward strand.
TAACCTTTTTTTTTTTTTTTTTTTTTTTTTTTTGGCATTTGGAGTTATGTGTTTTGCCCAGGGTCACATAGCTGTTACATGTCTGAGACCAAATTTGAACTCAGGTCCTCCTGACTTCAGGGCTGGTGCTCTAATCCACTGCACCACCTAGCTGCCCCTAATTAACCTTTTTTTTCAAAGGTTCCTTGAGAACAAGGACTGTTTCCTTTTTTTTTTTTCTTTAAATTCAAAATGCCCAGTACAATGCCTGGCAAGCAGTAGACACTTAATAAATGCTTATTGATTGATTAATTGGTTGAACGAATGCCAAGTTGGTTTATGGATGTAATCCCATATAAATGATGCCCACATATGTAAACACTTGTGAGGGCAAGAGTGTGTAGGTATCATAAATATATACTTTTATTTATATGTTTATGCATGTGACACTGGCTTATTTGATCATGTTAGTCAGTCAATGAACATTTAGGTATACAAAGGTATACAAATCAAATATTTACTGATAAGTCATAATTTCCTGACTCCCCACAAATGTTACTTCAAAAGTTCTAAAACTATGGGTTGTGGCCCTGCATGGATCATGTAACTGAATGTCGAGGTTGCAAAATTATGATTTATTATTTTATATATTCTATGGTTGGGGTTGTGCAAACATTTCTTGGGCAAAAAGTGGTCATAAGTAGAAAAAGTTTAAGAAGTCCTAATGTAGGTCAACCTCTTTTTGAACACATCCAATAACTAGGAGCTCTCTATCTCAAAAGGAATCCCCTTCCAAATATTAGAAAAGTTATTTATTCTTTTCCCCATAATTTCCTTGCTCTGATCCCATCTGAAATCCCACATAATAAATGTTAACTCTTTCCTTGACATGACATCCTATCCAATATTTATAAGGCATCTCCCCACCTCAAGACTTTTCTTCCCTAGGTCTCTATTTCTTCTATTGATTCTCATACGTCATTTCTTGGAGGATCTTAACCTTCCTATTGACCTTCCTCCATAGCCATTAAGGTTTATTAATGTTCTTCCTAAAACATATTACCCAAAAGGGAATACAGTATTTGAATTGAATGGGCAGAACAAATAACAGTAAGACTGTAGTCTCATTCATTCTGGAATCTAGTCCCTTAATAATGCTAATTAAGTTTATTGACTTCCAGTCCTATTGTTAGTGTACTTGGAACTTGTGACCCACTAACACCTCAGATCCTTTTCTCATGAGCTTTTGTGTGACTTCCATTGTCCTGTGTTGCACAATTGCTTTTTGTAACCTAAAAACAGGGCTTCCCATTTATTTCTCTATTAAATATCATTAGATTCAGTCCAGCTCTCCTATCTTGTAGCCTGCCTTTCAATATACTGGCTGACATCTTTTTGGATCCTGCTTCAGCCATACAACATATTTGCTTTTCCGCCCAGATTTCATCCAGCTGCAAATGTGATCATAATGAATTCCAGCCTCCATCCAAATACTTGGTAAAATATTGAACAGGAAAAGGATAATGACAGATCCCTGTGTCACTCCACTGGAGACATTCCTCCAATTTGACATTGATATATTAAATCAGCACTTTTTATGTCAAGTCATTCAATTAGCTTGCAATTATCCCACTTGTATTATCCAGCCCACAGTCTTCAAGCTTGTGTTTAAGGACATGTGTATGTCTGTATGATATAGTTGAAACTGGAAATCTTCATTCTTTCCTTCCCCCCCACCAAATACCTTAAGAAATCATTCGGTATTGCCCAAAACTCCGTAAGTTGAGCTTTGAACTTTTGTATTAGGGGACTTAGCCCTCTTTATAGGGCAGCTAGGTGACACAGTGGATAGAGTGCCAGGTTTGAAACTAGTCTGTCTTCCTGAGTTCAAATCTGGTCTCAGACACTTACTCTGGGTAAGTCACTTAAGCTGTTTGCCTCAGTTTCCTCATCTATAAAATGAGCTGGAGAAGGAAATGGCAAGCTACTCCATGATCTCTGCCAAGAAAACCCTAAGAGGATTTATGAAGAGTTGAACATGACTGAAAGAACTGAACAGCAACAACAACATAGTAGATAAAGAGGCTAGACTTAGGATCACATTCTGCCTCTGACATTTCCTAACTATGTGACTGACTCCAGGGATATCACTTAACCTCTTTTATCTTCAGTTTCCTTATCTGTTAAATGGAGATGATAATAGCCACCTACTACCTAGCAGAATTGTGGGAATGAAAAGAACTAGCACACCGAAAGCTCTTTGCACATCTTAAAGTGCTCTATAAATGCCAGTTATTAACTTTATTAAAAATCTATTTCCAGTGAATAGAGCACCAGCCCTGAAGTCAGGAGGACCTGAGTTCAAATCTGGTCTCAGACACTTAACACTTCCTAGCTGTGTGACTCTGGGCAAGTCACTTAACACCAATTGCCTCAGCAAAAAAAAAAAAAAAAAAAAAAAAAAAAAAATCTGTTTCCAACTTTTGCTTCTGGATTTATCTACTCTTGCTTCTTTTAATGTCTTCTCCAGAATCCTCTATCTTATCTGAGTCACAGGCAGAACCAGACAAGACAGGACAGACTGGCACCAGGTGAGACTATCAAGATTTGACACTGGAAAACACCTGAGAGGTAGGCATTAGAAAGATATGGAAGAGGGGCAGCTAGGTGGTGAAGTGGCTAGAGCACACCCTGCCCCCCAGTCAGGAAAACCTGAGTTCAAATCCCACCTTGGACACTTAACACTTACTAGTGGGTAAGTCACTTAACCCTGATTGCCTTGCAAAAAAAGAAAAAGAAAAAGAAAGAAAGAAAAGGAGGGAGAAAAAGATATTTGCCTTAAAAAAAAGGAAAAGAAAAAAAAAAAGATATGGGAGATAGAAACAAATGAGGATAATGTTCTTGCTTTCAGACTTGGTATGAGGGTACAAACAGATTGTTAAGAGGTCCCCAGGAGGTGCAGGTAAAGTTTGGAGTCTAGAAGTGGTACCTAGACAAAAGAGGAGAGCAATTTGCTTCTAAGTAGACAGGCTTGAGTTAATTGTCTAGGAGCTGTCCACAGATAGGGACAAGTGGGCAGGTCCAGGCTGATTGGCTGGGAGGAGGGAGAGAAGAAGGCTTGGGAACTCTGGGTGCCTGAGAGGGAGCCCTGGCTATGAAGCCAGTGCCACAAGGTACCTCTAGAGAGAACTTGCCCTGTTTGCCCTTTCCCCCAGGGTGGCAGTGATAGGGGAGAGCAGGGAAAGGGCAAACATCTGGTCTACTGACTTCTCAGGGATGGTGCTTTGTCCCTGAGGCATCCAGAGGGGTGTCTGGCCTGGGGGAGAAGAGGAAGGGTGATGAACCTTGTCCTGTCACCTGCCAGCAAATAAGTGTTTCTGAATGGCTACCTGGATTCCTCTAAGTCTTGCTGTTCTGGTGGTCCTATCAGGCCCCTCCCCTTCCCAGAACCTCAGGCTCACTCTCAGCAAAATATAGGAAGAGTTGGAGCAAAAGGAGGCAGGCCACCAGCATGATTCTGGGGCCCCATTTCCCAGCTAAGACCGGACATCATCTTGGCCAGCTTGCTGCCCTAGAGAGGTTCAAGCTGGGAAGATTTCCCTGGAATGTTTTTTGTTCTCCATCTCCTGGCTGATCCAGCCGGCCTGGCTCTGACCCTACACCCACGACTTATGGACAAGTGGGTCGTCATTGGCTGAGTCTAGGCTAGGGGCCAGGACTCCTGATTCCCCACTCCTCCTGTCTCTAGGAAGGGAAGGGAAAGGACACCAAGAGACAGGGAGAAAGGAAGGGAAAGGTCCATCTTCTCCAGTTACAGTTAAATGCCTTTCTTAAGGTCAAAAAACAACCCAGACCTCCCTTGACTTCTCTCATTCCACAATCCCTTACCATTGCTTTATACAGTCTCTGCCCATGAACTAATTATAGATCACATTTCTAATAATACTTTGGGGTGACAACATTTTTCTTTTAATTCCCTTCAAGGTAAGTAGAGCAAGTATCATCATCATTCCCATTTTACAGATGGAGAAACCAGAGCTTGGGGAGATAATGTGTTTTGCTCAAGGTCTCATTACTACTACCGTGTTTCCCCCACTACGGTATACTGTAAGTAAGTAAGGTTATCCAGCTTATCAAGCTTTTTTCAGAAGGTCAGTTTCAGAAAGTTGGATGAAAGTTTGCCTGAGGAAAAGGAGCCTGAATTTCTGGATAGAAGGGAATTACAACTGCTGGAACTCAGCATTTGGCTATTCCCAGTTAGGGCTTGAAGGATTGGGAATATCGACCGGAGATTCCTCCTCCTTTCCTTCCCCACTAGGGGCTATGAAGTCAGTGCCCTGTCTGCCCTTTCCTCCAGGGGTGGCAGTGATAGGGGAAAGTAGGGCTCTGAACCCCAAGGCACTCCATAACGGCATATGGCAGAGTTTGGAGTTTGTAGGACCCTAAATAGGAGTTCTAACATGACAGAATTATGAGAGTGGTGGGAAGGGGGATTGGGAGGGAAACCTGACTGAAAGTGCATCCTGCAGCTCTGCCAATCCCTGAAACAGCAGAGCAAACGGGGCATGAAATGGGGAACGTGAAACCTTCTCAGGACTCGATGAAGCGAGACACCAAGGGTGAGAGTCTTGCTGCCAGGGGGAGGGGAGACAGGCTTGATCCAGCTCACAGATGTCCTGGGCTTGGGGCCCAGACAGCCTGGAGGGGAGAGGGCCTGGCCAAGGGAGGTATAGGAAGGGGGTGTGCACAGTGATAAGAGGTGGGAAATCCAAAGACTGTCCCAGCAGGGAAAAGGCATGTGCTTTGTCTACTGATCTGGAGGATTCTGTCCAGATCTGGGGAGATGGTCCTGTCCTGTCATCTGCCAGAAAATAAAGTCACGAAGGAGTTTATTAGAGATTGTTCTGTGGACCATGTGGATAAGGGTTCTAAGAAAGGAGGGACCCCTCAGTTCTCAGCCTCATTCTGAGATCCTATGGAAGTGTGCCTGAAAAGCTGGATCTGGAAAAGAAGGGGAGGTGGGGAAATATTGGTCATCCCTCTCAGCTGTCTATCCTTCTGCCTCCCACTTTCCGGCCTGGGGCCTGGGCTTCCTCATCCCAGCTGCTTCGCTCCAGGAACCGGAGGGGGAAATGCAGGTGTGTAGGGGACCAATGGAGGTGAAAAGATTTATGGGGGTTCTGGCAGAGGTGAGAGGAAGGGGAGAGGAAGAAGTATTGGATTTGGTTTTTTGTTTGGTTTATTTTTTTTCTTTTGAGGGGAAACTTCTTAGGTTCCTGATATTGATTGAATTCTGTCCTCTTGAGGAAATCAGCTCTTCTCTATAGAATCTTGAAATGAAGCTGAAAATGCAGGAGTATCTCCTTTTTAAGGACTTTTACTTAATTCAAGAAGCATTTATTAAGTGCCTCCAATGTACCAAGCACTTGTATTATGAAAAGAGAATAAAAGCAAGAGAGATTGAAGTTATAGAGGAAGAAAACCTTCCCACAAGCATTAAGGGTCAGATTCCAGGAAAAAGCATTGAGGCAGGATGTTTAACCTTCCTTGGGGATCGGGAAGGGGGTGTATATATGTCATTGGACTAAAACAAGGAGTCCAGCCCTGAGGCAGGGGAATGGAAAAAATAGCCTCTTGGGATTCCTTTCCCTTCTAACTGACTGACCTCTTTCCTCTTAGATTGAAAAGATATTCTAACCCCTAGAAGAGGAGTACCTAAGTCTGATGAATGGATATTTGGGGGCAGATAGGTGGGAGGGCATGAAGAGGGAGTCCCCAAGATAGGGAGTAGTTTGAATCACACATGTATGTGTAGATATGTTTCTAGGGTGAGATAAATATGTTTGGACATTAAGTGAGATTTCAGTATAAGCCCCCGTCTCAGCCTCATTAAGTTACTCAAGAGCTAAGGTTGAAGAAGTCCTGGAAAAGAATATGGACAGCAAGTGCCCTCTGCTGGCAGGAAGTAGAGCTGTTAATACAGCAAGAGAGATCTGGAAAACTAGCAAAATGATTGGTCTACCTAGGGCCACCTGGAGCAGGATATACTCATCATCCCTGATATCAACCTGGGAGGCTAGTGATAGGGCCCTAAGCGTCTTAATATCCCCGTGAATATTATTATTTCATATAAAAATATTATATTATATTATTATACACTAATATATAATTATATTATGATATATAATTTAGCATGGGTCAGTTATTTATTGAAATGACCAGCATAAAAGCTAGAAAAGCTCAGAAATCACAGGATCAGAGATGCATAGATTTTGAGCTGAATGGAAACTCAAAGGTCTTATAATCCTGCTCCCTCATCCTACTAAAGAGCAAATGGGTCCAGAAATGGCGAAGATCAAAAGAACCTTGCCCTATTGATTTCCACTACAGGGCTCTAGTCACCATACCACATCATGACTTTAATCCAAACGTTTTTTCAAAGCTATATCTATTTTCCATCTACTTATCTTGTGGGAACAGTTCTTATCATATCTGTTGGCTAAAATGCTTTTTATTTGTCCCACATTTCTCCTTTGATTTTAAAGACTACCTCCTGATGGTTCTAGTAGGCTGCTGTTGTCACCAAATCAATGTCTATCTCCCTCTATAATTTTTGAATACTATATGGAATCATATTCCATCCTTCCTTCTTGGGATGTTCAAGGAGGACTAGTGCTTCTGGTGTAGGGGCTGGATAAGCCTTTTTCACCTTTTTCCACCTGCCATCTCTACCTGGTGCTCAAATCTCACTTGTGGCTCCAAGAAGCAATAGCATGCACAATCAGTAAACCATCTCAACAGATGGGTTTAACTAGTTTGAGGGTAATGGACATGTCCACAAACTCCAGCAGCGAGTTGGGGAGGATGTCTACCCTAAGCATGTAAAGACAGCTCCAAGCTCAACAGATGAGAACAATTTGTACCAATGGCACAGGAGGTGACTGAAGCAGGCATTGTGGAGTGCTTAGAGCTGGGTCAGACATCAAAAATGGCAGGGTCATCCACTGCATCCCAGGTCACTGCCAGTCACCCTGACTTCTGTCCTGCCATTGAACTTTGATGATTGAAAGAGAATGATGACTTTGTATAACTCTGATTCACTTAAATATAATTCACACACATGTCATTAGTCCTCTGAAAAGGAAGAAACAGAAGCAGAAGGAGAAGAAGAAGCAGAAGGAGAAAAAAGAAGAGAAAAAGAAGGAAGAGGAGAAGGAAGAAGAAAAGGAGGAAGAGGAGGAAAAGTAACAGCAAAAGGAGGAGGAAGAGGAGGAGAACAGCAACAACAACATCCCTCTTCCAGATTCAATAAGCTTTTTTTTTTAGTCTCCCCCCAGGTAGCAGCCTCTACTTCCTGATTCTTCTATGCATCTTTCTTTTATCCTATTATTTTTATTTTTCTATAATCCAGTCGCTTCTTTTCATTTGTAATATATTTTATTATTAATATCTTGTTTTTACATGACTTAGAGTTCTTTTCCACATTTCCTCCCTTCTGTTCCCAGAGAATCATCCTTTATAAAGAATTTTTAAAAGAAAGAAGAGAATAAATTCAGCAAAACCAACCAATAATTTTTTTTAATCTGACATTACATGCACTGTTCTGCATCTATTGACTCCTTATCCGTATCCCACAAGAATCTGGGACAGGGGGAGGAGCTGAGGGATGTCTTCACATAGCTTTTCTTTTAGTCAAAACTTGTCCTATAATTTTTGCAACATTCACATTCCATTGTCTTGTGGTAGTTGTTCCTTCCATTTACTTTGCTGTAGTCATCATGTATAATGTTTTCTTGGCTCTGCATCAGGTCATGTAAGTCTTTTCCATCCTTCTCTGTAATAATTATATTCACCATTTCTTACTTCATCTGGTACTTTGATTTAGTGCATGTTTGTTTCAGTGTTTTCAAATCAACACTGTAGTAACAAATGACATTATAAAGGGTGTCCCAAAAATCCTAATGTAGGCTCCAGCTCTTATAACTCCAGAAGTATATGTTACAAGCTTTCAAAACATATTGTTTGAAAACTTAGCTATTTAAATTTATTTTGCAATTGATGAATTTTAAATTGGGGAGGGGAGTTGAGAAGGGAAGACTCACCTAAAATTCACTAGTACCAGCCATCTGTTAATTTCCTCTTTTTATTAATTACTCTTGCTAAAGTTATTAAGTAAACTCAGTTTTTAAGCTCCTGAAGGAGTATAAATACTATTAGCACCCTCCAAATTTTGCTGTCCTTGGTAAGACTCCCATTACCCTACCCTAGTTATGATCGTATAAATTTCAGTTAGGAATTAGTGAAAATAAAGTTAAGTCGGCCCAATAAAGAACACTGAATCTGGAGTCAGGAAGACCTGAGTACAAATTCTGCCCCAACACTTTCCTGTTCTGTGATCCTAGATCCCAGTTTCTTCCTCTGTAAAGTGGGAATAATAACAGTACCTACTTCGAAGAGTTGTCGTAAGGATCAAATGAGATATTTGTAAGGACTTGTACACCTTAAAGTACTATTCAAATTCTAGCTTAGTAGCAGTAATTTGTTGTTTGTTAAGTTTTTCAGTCATATCTGATTCTTTTTGACCCCATTTAGGGTTTTCTTGGCAAAGATATTGGAGTGACTTGCCATTTCCTTCTCTAGCTCACTTGACAGATAAGGAAACTGAGGCAAATAAGTTAAGTGACTTGCTCAAGGTGTCATTTAAGGACACCTGCTCTATCATTCCCTAATTGATAAATAATCAAAAGGTAAGAACTGTGCCCAAAAGGCTATAAAATTATGCATATCCTTTGACCTACCAATATAACTACTAAATCAGTATCCCTGAAGAATTTTTTTTTTAAAAAGGAAATGGACCTATGTGTACAAAAATGTTTATAACAACTCTTTTCTCAGAGCAAAGTACTGGAAATTGAAGAGATGCCCATCAATTGGGGAATGGCTGAATAAATTGTGTATGTCATTATGATAGAATACTATTGTTCTACAAGAAATGATGAACAGGATGTTCTCTGAAAAACCTGGAAAGTCCTCTATGAGCTCATGCAAAATGAAATGTACTATGTATAAAGTAATAGCAATGTGGGATGATCAGCTGTGAATGACTTTGCTATTCTTAGCAACACAGTGATCCATGACTACTCTGAAGGATTTATGATGAAAAATACTATTCATACCCAGAGAAAGAACTATGTCTGAATATAGATTGAAGCTTTCTTTCCTTTTTAAACTTTATTTTTAAGGTTTTTTGGGGGGAGGAAAATCTATGTTTTCTTTTGCAACATGACTTTTATGGAAATAGTTTGCATAACTTCAGAGGTACAGCAGGTTCTTACAGACCTGCCCCCATTATTTTGACAGCCCTTCTCTCCCTCAATATTCCTTCAGTTTCCTCCCATGTTATAATGGAAAGAATGGAGGACCCAGATTCAAATTTTATTTCTGCTGCTTAGTAACTATGTGATCCTGAGCAAGTCAGTTAATCTCAATGAGATTGTTTCCTCTTCTATAAAAGGCTGGGCAAGGGGCAGCTAGTGGCGCAGTGGATAGAGAACCAGCCCCGAAGTCAGGAAGACCTGAGTTCAAATCTGGTCTCAGACATTTAATACTTCCTAGCTGTGTGACCCTGGGCAAGTCACTTAACCTCAATTGCCAAAGGGGGGGGGGAAGATTGGGCAAAATGACCATTAATGGGTCCTTCCAGTTTTAAATTTATGACCTTCTCTTTGAGTCTTATATCCTATTCCACTTCCTCCATTTCTCTCTAGGCCCCATATCCTTCTCCCCCAGTATTTCCCAAGTCCTTCCTCAGTGTCTCTCCCAGACAAAATTTTCTCTCTCTTTTTTGTCCAGTCTAAGAAACTCCACAAGTGGAAAATTCCTCCACTGATGCAGACTGATGGCTTGACCAGGACTGAAAAATCTCACAGTTCTGCCTGTAGCATTGAGAGGTTAATGCCTGGCGGGAGGGGGGGAGGGTGTCACAAGGCTAATATGGGCCAGAGTTGGAACCTACCCCAAGGCTAACTTCAAGGCTAACTCTAAACCATTTCCTTTCTTCTGGTTTTACTGTTTTTCTTTCTTTGACCACCAGAGGGCAGTACAAGCCCTTTTAAAAAGCCCTTTTTAAAAAGATGGGTTAAGTGGTCTTCTACTGTCCTTCCTGTTCAGTGTGTCCTTGCCCCCTCCCCAACTTGCTTCACTATCTCCTTCCCCTTGTTCGTTCCTCCCCAGCTTGCTCTTTCCTCCTCAGAGACTTCTTCTGGTCCCCTTTGTCTCCTTCCCCAGGGAATAGCAGAAGCAAAGCCATCAGGGAAAATACTCATATCAAGGGAAAAAAAAAAACAAAAAACTTATATCAGTCATGTTAATACCTGGGCCAGCTACTGGGGCCCTATAGGCCCTTCTAAAAAAATTGCAAAATGAGACTCATCCATTTTCAGAAGCTGACTGTCAGGACAGAGCCCCCAGCAATGGGAAATCCAATGAGGGAGCCCCAGTGGGGTTGACTCTCCTGCCTGAAACATTTCAGACTGCCTAATCCAAGAAGACATGGTGCCTTAAAGGAGAAGCTGTCCAGCTATTTCTTTTCAGGTTTCAGTCTTCCCACATGGCACTGCTGAGATCAGAGGGCACTGAGGGTAGAGAGGAAGTAACCTGAGCTTGGTGTAGGAACCACCTCCTGTCTTGGTCCCTATTCTCTGCCTTTCAGCATCCCCTCCTTCTCAAACTAGCCCTTTCTTGGCTTCCATTACTGAATCTCCTATTTCCTGACTCCCCCACACCATTTATTTTACTATCTCCTCTTCCCATTCCATTGAAGATATTTATATTACATACCCCTACACACACACACACACAGAGCAAGAATGATCACTTGGAAGCACATAGTCACATATAGAAATTTGATTAAAAATGGAAATAATACAACTGAAATCCTCAAATGGCTAGAGGGGGAAGAAGGTTGGATTTGAATTCAGAAATCCAGAGTCTTGAACTTCACCTCTGTTACTCACTGCCTATGTAACTTTAGGGATATTGACCAATCTGGGCCACACTTTCTTCCTCTGTAAAAATTAGATTAAACTCGATGATTTCCAAGGTATCTTTTAGGTAAAAATCCTATGATCCCATTGTAGGATCATTACCCCCCCTTTTTGAGGAAATGTAATATAAGGACTCTTCTCTTTCCTTCTCTCCTCACTATAAATGCAGATAACCTCTGATTACAAAAATAAATAATAATTTAAAAGGAGGGGCTTTATTCATTATACATAGTCCAGCAAAACAAATTTTCACATTGATTGTGTTCTAAAATGTTTGTCTCATTCTTCATTTTAATTCTATCACTTGTCTGGCAGGAATTGGGGAAGGGGAAGCTGCTTCAACTTTAATCCTCTGGACTTGTGGTTTATCATTGTATTGTATTGATCTTATATCTATGCTGCGTCTATTTATTTATGTGTACAATATCTCCCCAACAGAACGTAAACTCCTTGAGATCAAGAACTATTTCCTTTTTGTCTCCGATTACAGAGCTTGATACTAAATGTTTCTTGATTGATTGGCAATCAGAATGAGAAGGATCCTAAAGGTTTTAACTCTACCTTGTTAGATGAGGAGGTGACATCAAGAAGACCCCAGAAACTCATACTTACTTTGAGAATTTGTGAATTCTGGGGAATTGGGGAAATCTATGAAGAAATGTCAGGAAGCCAGAGGGGAGTAACCCCCTTTGATTAATTGTTTGCTCAATTAAGTTGCTTCCTTTCATTCCCCAGAGAAAGATATTTACACATTATAAAGGGATCAGTGGATGTTAGAACCTTGCTAACAACTCATTATCTCTGCTATTCACTCAGCTTTCTGGGATTGTATAAATTGGGGTGGGGTAGGGGAACCTGAGAGAATCAGAGGAAAGTGATGTCTCTGGAAAAAGGGAAGATGGGAAGAAGGGCAAGTTTGGATGGAAAGGTGGCCAGTTGTTTTGGACATGTTGAATTTGAGATGTCTTTGGGACATCCAGTTTGGAATGTTCAACAGGCAGATGGTGACATGAGGTTGGATCTCAAGAGTGATGTGAGAATGGAATATATAGATCTGAAAGTCATCTGCACAGAGGTGATAAATCCATTGCAACTGATATCACTAAGTGAGAGACTACAGAGACAGAAGGCTTCAAAGATTCAGGAGGATATGGGTGATGAACTAGCAAAGGAGACTGAGAAGTAGTCAGACAGGTGGGAAAAGAGCCAAGAGAGAAAAAGTATCATGAAAACCAGGAGGAGAAATTATCCAGAAGGGGATGGTTTACACTGTCAGTTGCTATAGAGAGGTCAAGAAGGTTGAGAACAAAAAAAAAAAAAAAAAAAGGATGATCAGATGTAGCAATTAAAATTGGTAATTTTGGAGGGAACAATTTTATTTAAGGGATGAGGTCAAAAACCATACTGTAAAGAGCTGAGACATAAAAACAACCGAAGTGAAGTCAATAAGTATAGACAGTTTTCTCTAGGAGTGTGACTATGAAAGAAAAAGAAATGAAGGATGATATTTTGGGATACAATGGTTAGAGTGCTGATTCAGGAAGATAGGAATCCTAATCCAACCTTAGACACTAAGACTTTTAGTAAATCAGTTTAAGTGCCTCAGTTTCCTCATCTGTAAAATGGGGGATATAATAGCATTTACCTTTCAGGATTGTTGTGAGAATCAAATGAGATGTTGGTAAAGCACTTTATAAACCTTAAAGAATGATCTAAATGCTAGCTATTATTATTAGAATTCAGTGAGGCAGAGATGTGCTGGTAAATGTTTAAAAGTCAGCTCTCAACAAGAAAAAAAAATTAGCATAACACTCTTTTTAGTTTAATTTGTATTATTAACACTTCTCCATCTCTTTTTTAGGTCTAGACAATCAACAAAACAATGAATTAAGCCCTGATTGTAGTGTTTGCCATTTCCAAAGTACAAATGCTCACACTAAAAATTTTATATTTGACTCTCATAGCCGGCACAAATCTGGCTCCAGCACATAGCTGTGGGAGTTTGTGTTTTGTGTGTCTGATTTTTTAAGGATGGGGAGGGGAGATAAGCATGTTTGTAGGCAGCTGGGAAGGGACAAGTAAACTGAGAAAGATTGAATATTGGAGAGTGAGGAAGATTATAGAGTTGATATACTGGAGCAGATGGGAGGAGATAAAATCAAAAAATATATATTGGCAGGGAGGAGTCACTATTGGAGAAGAGAAAGATCACCTTTTCTTCAGAGACTAAAGGATATAATGATTGATATATAATGATTGATCAAGTCTAGGTCTTCTGAGATTCAAGAATGAAGAGAAAGAGAACTCCTAGAGAAAGGTCTTGATTTTCTTATTAAGGTATAAGTAGAGGACTTTAGTTAACAGGAAGGGGCCAGGGAGGATACCTTGAGGAGAGGAGGTTTGCAACAGAGGCTATGGGAAATGGGAGAAATTCAATGAAAGCTACCACGACAGGGACCACCACACCTCTATTGGTTTCTCACTCCCTGACCCTTCCTCCCATACTTTTTTCATCTCTCCCTCTCCCACCTGGGTCCATTCTGTACAAGGCATGCCTCTGAGTGGACACTATTTATTTTCCAGTCCTAACAAGCATTTCTGTTCCTAGTCTCTCTGTGGGAAAAGAGGAAAATAAGAAAGACCACAAATCTGCTACAAGAATAATAGCTCACGTTTCTTCAGTGCTGTAAGATTTATCATACTTTCTTCATCCTATGAATTCAGTATTTTCATAAATTAGCAATATCATCATACTCATTTTACAATGAGAATGCCTCATTACCTCCATTTCCTCCCATCCCCTTTGGCTTATTCTTTCACACTACATCATATTTGGAATGCAATCATTCCTTACATTCCCCTCATACTGACTTTCTCTTTATCATTCTCTTTTGTTGTTGTTGAGTCATGTCTGAATCTTTGTGACCCCACTTGGTGTTTTCTTGGCAAAAACACTGGAGCGAGTTGCCATTTCCTTCTCCAGCTCATTTCACAGATGAGGAAACTGAGGCACACAAAGTGTGACTTAGCCAGGATCATGCAGCTAGTAAATGTCTGAGGCTAAATTTGAACTCAGGTCTTCTTGATTCTATACTAGAAGCTTTATCTGCTGCACCACCTAGCTGCTTTAAGTTTCAATTTAGGGATCATCTTCTAAATGACGCTTTCCTTATCCCCCCAAGTACTATTACTCTCTCCCTTCCAAACTATTTCTGCTAATTAATCTTACATTTATGCAACATATATTTTTCTATGTATTTATTGTTTCCTCCATTAAGGAAAAAAGCTTTTTGTGAGTGGGGAAGGGCTCACTCTTTATATCTCAGATATCCAGTACAGTTTTTGGCACATAGTAGTTGTCTTACTGATACTTGTTAATTGATTCTCTACCTGTTATAAGTTTGCTTGCATCCTCAATGCTCAATTGAAATCATTTTCTCCAAGGAGTGATCTGACTTTTTAATCCAATGACTTTTTCTCAGTCTTCATCCTTCTAGACTTCTTTGCAGTTTTAGATGCTATTAACCACTTTTTCTTCCTAAATATTCCCTCCACGCAGGATTTTGTGACACTGCTTCCTCCAGGTTCTCCTTCCTGTCAGAATATTTTTTCCTCAAACTTATTTTGCTGACTAACCGCCTGTTTCCTTCCCCCTTTTCATGGCTACATCCCAAGATTCTGTCTTGGGTCCTCTTCTCTAAGTATAATCTCTTATTGATCTCATTGTCAGCTCCACCTGGATGCCCTTAGACATCACCAAATCATCACAATCCAAACAGAATTCATGGTCTTTCCCCAAAAACTTGATCCCTCTTCCAATTTTCCTGTTTCTGTCAAAGATACTGTCATCTTTCTGGTCATTCAGGGTTCACAAGTTAGGGGTCATCCTTGAGTCATCCACACTACTTATATCCAATGAGTTGCGAAATCCTTTTAGATCTGTCTCCAAAGCATCTCCATATGTATCTCATCTATACATCCATACTTATCTTCTATACTTACAGCCAAGTTCAGGTCCTCACTATTTTACTTCAGACTATTGCAATGACCTCCATTAATTAAGTCTCATATCTCTCCCTCTCCATTTCATCCTTCTACACACTGATATTCCAAAAGCACAAGTCTGATCATCAGCACCCTACCTAAGGAGCTTCTTCCTGTTATTGTTCAGTTGTATCCCACTCTTTGTGACCCAAAAGCCATATCACACCAATGTTGTCCATGGGGTTTTCTTGGAGTGTTTGCCATTTAGGGCACTGAGCCATCTAACTGCACCCAAGAGGTTTCATTGGTTCCCAGATTTCTCTAGGGTAAAATATGAATTCCTCTATTATTTAAAGCCTTCCACCATCTGGCTCCAACTTAACCCTCCATGAAGATCATACATTACTGTCCTTCACATATTCTACATTCCAGTCAAGTAGATCTATGTGTTTTCCCTCATGTAAGGCATTTCATCTACCTTTCGTACAAAATGTCTCATGTCTGGAATTCTCTCCCACCTCATCTCTCCCTCTTAGAATCTCTAGCTCTTATCAATTGAATTCTATATTGAAGTCCCTTACTAATTCTTTGAACTGTTAGTGCTCTTCTCCCTTCCTCCTCACACTGAAATGACTTTGCCATTATTCTGTAAATGGGTGGAATGACCTCTGGGAGCTAGTTTTTGAAACAGGTGCAGAGATTCTCTGATTGGTTCCAGTTTAAGCAACAACATGGGAGGGTAGGGCTGTTTTCCAGCCATGTGTAACTAAAAGGCTTGTACCCTATAATGAATTAAAGTCTTTTAATTGAGTGTGGAGCCAGAGGAACTTATGACTCAGGGATTGCTAAACCAGAACTGAGTGGGAATACGAAACAGGCAGCCTGCCCTTATGTTGATCTCTTTCCTTTGTGGCTGAGGCAATTGGGTAGAGAAGGGTGACCTCCCTTATTTCCCTCCCAGCCATGGTGGCTGTTGTGAGCACATGGCTGCCTCTGCGTCTGTGTTTGTTCTTTCCTGATCTTAGACAAGTAAGTATTCAGAAATAGAAATGTCCAGGAAACACTGGCAATTGGAGCTGACGTTTCATTAGAGGGCTCACTGGCAGTCAGAGTTGAATATCAGTTGGAACAGTAATCACCAGAGCAGTAGTGGGCAACAACAGAGGAAGTAGCTGCAGATGGATGGGGAAAGACAATCATCTGAGGATGCTAAGCAGCTTCAGAGAGCACAACTCCTTGCTTAGCTATGAACTCCAGAAAAACATTCATTATTCCCCGTCACCCTCCCAATAGACATTGTATGCATTAGTGGGAGGATATTCCTCAGGTTTATTGGTTTCTTCCTCAGGAGAGAGATGATGATTATTTTGTACCATTATTTTTACTATATATATATATTTTTAAAGCTGCCTGATTAATTGTTAATAAAGAGCACACCCATGGGGGCTTTCAAGTGACGTTATTTAAGGAAAAAAAACAGTTCCTCAAGATTACTTCTAGAACTTGGAAGGAGAGCAATTAGCCACTCTCTGGAGACACAACATGTTAGTTCAATTGAGGGCCCAGTCAGGGGTACTGCCTATTATACATCTTGATGTGCATATAATTTCCCCCCAATTGAATATAAGCTCCTTTCCATTTTGTATCTATATTTCCTGAATCTAGCTTATAATAGTCCCTAGCATATAGTAGAGACTCAATACTTTTGATAAATTTCATTGAATTTTACAGATGAAACTCAAGCTCATAGACACAAAATGGATCATACAACTGGAGGTAAAATTCAAACCAGGTCCCCTAGTTTTAGGTCTGGCCCTCTTTGCTATATCTATCACTCTCAGATCTAAGTCTGCTGCTCCAGTCTTTCCCCTGAGCTCTAGACTCCTTTCTCCCAATTCTTGGTAGGTTTTTTTTTTTACTTAAATGTTCTCCAGGTACCCCAAACTCAGAATTTTCCAAACTGAACTCATTTTATTCCAAAACTTGCTCTTCCCCCAGGCTTGCCAGTCTCTGCCACTGACACCACATTCTCTCAGTCACTCATGCTTGAAACCTGAGTCATTTTTCACTCCTACCTCTTCTTCAGCCCCTACCTCTAGTCACTGAGCCTTGTCAAGTTCACAATGGTTTTTTAAAAATCTCTCCCTTCCATTCTAATCCAAGCCCATCTCTTTTCATAGCTATGTTATTGAAGTTTTCCAATTGGCCTCCCTACCTCTGATTCTATTTATTCATAAATAGAATTTATTTATCCATATTTATTTATCATTTTTTTTCAAATTTATCAAATTCATCAATTTATTCATAAAGGTAGGAGGGAGAAAAAATAGTTTTTTGTTAATTCAAAAATAAATAAGTTTAAAACACATACAGAAGACCCTTCAACATTCTAAAACCTTTTCCATTATTCTCTATAACCTACTGAAGAAGACTAAGATTTGTTAATCCTGGCATTCAAGACCTTCCACAATTCCCTGACATGAAGCCTCTATTCCATCACATTGCCATTTTGGTGAGATTCAAGAGAGTAATTTCAACACCAAATGATGAATTTGAGATCCAGCACCAAAGGTTGGGGTTTGAACATGTGACAACTTCACAATGGCTTTTTCCTTGCCAAAAGGTTACAGGCAATACAAAGAAGTAAAATAGACCAGGAGAGGTAAATATGAAATAGATTTGGGAGAAATCTAGCAAGGAAAGTTAGCAAGGAAGGGGGTTTTAACAATTAATAATGTAAAAAGCAAGTTCCCTAGTAGAACTTATAGTTAACCAGGAGAAAGAGAATATACCATGAGGTGGGAGTATGCTGTTGATTGCCAGGCTAAATCCATAGAGAAGTTCAGCACCCTTAAAAAGTTAATTAGCTATAACAAGGAGAGAGATATCATGAAGTATGGGAATGGGGGATGGGAAGAGAGCTACCATAAGGCAGGACTCTGTGGCAGGCTAACCCAAAAGAGATTCAGCAAAGATAGGTAAATTTATAGGGGAAATTTAACTTTGGGGGTTTGACATCATAACTTAATTTTCTGATTGAATACAGTAAGATGGGGCTTCCCAAGCCTTTCACAGGGGTGATGGGATTGTAAGGCTGAGCTGATCCCCATCAGTGCCCTTTCCTGCTTGCCTCATCAAACATTATAAATCTTATTAGTATGTCAGACTCTGCCAATCCCACCTAGTTACCTAGGACCTCATCATTTTTCCTAAACAGACTGAGGTCCTTCTTATCTGCTCCTTATTTTATCTTCAGCTTTGCTCACATCATTTCCCACCCCCACCCCAAATGTCCTCTTCTATCTATACTCTCTCTTCTCCTGCACTTCCTCTTTCCATGATCTCATCAGTCCCCATAGCTTCATCTACCACCTCCATACAGATGACTCTCAAATCTACAAATCCAGCCAGCCCTCATCTCTCTCTTGATCTTCATTTTTACAGCTCCATCTATCAGCTTGAGATCAACATTTGAATATCCCATCATCATTGCTATCGTTCAGTCATGATCCACTCTTCCTAACCTGACCTGGCCAGCAGGTCATCAACATGGGTCAAGCGAGCAGGACATAAGCCGGGGGAGCAGAGCTCGTAAGGCCGAATGGCCTGGGGAGACACAGAGGTCTGGGGACAGGATCGCAGAGAGGAAGGAGACAACTCTAGATTATGGTAGATTATGTCTCAGGTTTATTGAGTTTGCACAGAGTATATATAGGCAGATGACCACAATGTAGTAACAGCACATTGAGCAAGAAGACAGATGGGGTGTGACACTTTGAAATGAGGGGTGGGGGTCAGGTGCCAAAGGTTAGGGGCTCCAAGGGTGGAGTAGAACAATGATATCTTGTAGTTTCCTGAGGTGTGTCGTTCTGCATGCTTATGCTGGAATATGCAGTGGTTGTTCTTAGATATTCAGATATTTGTGTCAGGGTGGGGAGGGGGAAGGTGAAAAGGGTTAAGATTCAGTCTTTTGGCAAAGGGGGGAAAAGGGGGGAAGGTTAAAAGGGTCATGGTTTTAAGGTTCAGTCTCTGGCACTAACCCCATTTGGGGTTTTCTTGGCAACGATACTGGAGTGGTTTGCCATTTCCTTTCTCTAATTCATAAGGAAACTGAGGCACATAGGGTGAAGTGACTAGTTCAGAATCACATAGCTAGGGGTTTGCCATTTTTTTTCTCCAGCTCATTATACAGATGAGGAAACTGAGGCAAACAGGGCCAAGTGATGTTCCAAGGGTCACACAGCTAGTAGGTGTCTGAGGTCAGATTTGAACTAGAGAATATGTGTCTTCCAGATTCCCAGCCCAATGCTCTATCCATTGCATCACCCATATTACACCATCCTATATGCATTTTAAACTCAACATATCTGAAAGCAACTTCATCTTTTCATCCCTTAAATCCATCCCACCTTCTACCTTCTCTATTTCTGTCCTTACTCTTCACCCTCACACAGCTGCCATTCCTAAGCGGTTGCCAAGGCTTGTTAACTTCATCTCTTTAATATCTCTAGCACCCATTTCTTTCTCTCTACTCATCACATCATCCTAATCCAGGCTCTCATCATTTCTTGATTATTGCAACAGCCTCCTAATTGGTCTCTCTGCTTCCCAAACTCTTCCCTTTCCAACGAATCCTTCATATAGCCTCCAAATTAATATTCCTAAAACTTAGGTCAGGCAATATCCCTCCTTTGTTTTTTAAAAAAAAAAACATCAGTAGCTTCCCCTTAAAATGCAAACTCTTCTATCTGACATTTAAAGTCCTTCACAATTTGGCTCCAGCCCATCTTTCCAGGCTGATTAAACATTACTCTCCCTCATGCATTCTGTGCTGTGACCAAATTGGTCTCCTTTTAGTTCCCATACACAACATCTCATCTCCCATCCCTATACCTTTGCTGCCCTCCATTTCCTATTCATCCCTTCCTCTTAGAACTCTTAGCATTCTCAGCTAAGTGTTACTGTAGTTAGAACATTGGAGCTAGGAGTCAGGGAGACTTGAATGTAAAACAAGCCTTATTGGCTGTGTGACTCTGGGCAAGTCACTGGAGATTAATAACAGCAGCTCCTTCCCAGAGCTGTTGTAAGGATCAAATGGGATAATGTTTATAAAATGCTTTGCACCTTGCCTGAAACATAATAGGGGCTTAAAAAGCTAGTTCCCTTCCTCTCTTCAAGGCTCACTTCTTTTAAAAGCTTTTTCCTGATTTCCTCACTTGTTAGTGCCATCCTCCAAATCTCAGGCTTTTAAAAGATATTCCTGTGTTTATTTCTTTGTAAACACACTGTATTCTAGGAGAATGTAAACTACTTGAGTACAGGAATTGTCTCCTTTTGGGCTCAGAATCCCTAGGGCATCGATAGCCCTGTGCAGAACACTTAGTAAACACTTAACAAATTCGGGTTATGTGATTGATTGCTTTACTAGGGCTCAAAACCTCAGAATCACACCCCTTCCTTTCCCTCATCTAATCTGACTCTTTGCCAAAGATTTGATTGGGTAGCTAGGTGGCACAGTGGATAGAACCTTGAGCATGGACTCAGGAAGACTCTTCTTGCTCCATCCTCAAACATTTATTAGCTATTCGACCCTTGGGCAAGTCCCTTAACCATGTTTGCCTCAGTTTCCTCATCTGTAAAATGAGCTAGACACAGTAAGGTGGGGCTACCCATGACCTCCACAGAGGGTTGGACCATGGTCCTACATCAGTGCCCTTCCCTGCTTGTCTCTGGTAGTTATCTTATCAGTACTTCAATTTTTCTCTGCCAACCCTACCTAAGTTACTCAGGATTTCATTCTAGTGAAGAGAGTTTAGATCTTTCTTTTGTCCCCACAACATTCTCTTTATCTCATTTATCTCTCATTATCTCACTTACTTGTGAACCCCTTTCTCCTCTCTGTCTAGAATGTAAACGTCTTGAAAGCAGAACCTGGGACGTTTTTCTTTCTTTCTTTTTCTTTTCTTTTTATCTCCAGCACATAACAAAATGCTTTGCACTTAGTAGGAATTCAATAAATGCTTGTTGGATTGATCTGAATTGACTAGTCTATGACTTTGGGCAAGTCACCTCATCTTCGAGCTAAAACTCCTCTCTGAGTCTCAGTTTTTTCATTTGTTAAATGGGGCTAATAATATTGTACCACTCGTCTCCCAAAATTTGGGGGGAGGGGTTCTACATGAGTTAATGCATCTAAATCATTTTTAAAACCCTAAAGCCCTCTGTAAATGGCAATTATTACAGTTATTCTTAATTAGGTCCTTAATACAGACTTTTCTATTCTTAAGAATCTACTTCTCTTTCCAAGGAAACTCAGACAGTCACCTAATGGGATGGAACAAAATCTTTAAATCCCCCACAGTGCTGAATGTGCCAATAGGCAGTCAGAAACAAATAATGAATGAATGAATGGTTGGATGGATAAATAGAAATTCTCTAGAGGGGTCCGGGATTCTTGCCTAGCCCATATTGGCAAAGCACACAATTAGCCATTCTGGCCATAGGAGGTTGCTTGGTCCTGGGTGCCGGATCCCGAATTGTCCACCAGGTGGCAATCTGGTCTCACTTTACCATCTACCCTCTCCCACCTACCCAACAGTGATGTAACATTTCACCAGCACTGACACTGACTCTCCACCGCCCCCTGGGGGAACCTAATGCCAAATACAAACAGAAGATGCAGGTCCCCGTTGGACTGGGTGGCGCCAACCTGGGGATGCCCCAGGAGGAACATTGGGTTGAGTGCCAAAAATCTACATTCTGTCCCTACTCTCCTAATTCTCCTCGTCCCTGTAACCTGCTGCTAGGATTTCATTCTTTTCATTGGATTATATTGGATCACCTATTTACATTTATTGTGCATATTATAAGATCAGGGAGCTGGGGAAATCTAGAACTTGAACATGAGATATACAAGGCTCCTGAATCCCTCTATATTCTTCCACGAAAACAAAAACAACCCAAGAAAATTTCTCCTTTCTCATTTGAAGTGTCTTGAATGGAATTTGGGGAGGGCAGTTGTTGTCCAGATGTTTTAAGAAACCAAATAACAACTTGGGCCTGGAACCCTCCAAACACCCATTTTCTCTTAAAACAAGAATAATTAATTATGTCATTGCAGTTGTCTGTTGCATCTTTTATTCTAATGCCTTTTTTTTTTTTTTTTTTGGCCAAAGTGATTCAAATTCAAAAGAATGTGTCTTGTGGGATTAGGACAAAAAGTGAACACAAATGGACTAAGGTAGGATTTTAGCCCATTATTCACCTAAAACCTCTACTAAACTCTACTCCTAATCTGTGACCCTTTGAATGCCATTAGAGAGAAAGCTAAAATACATCCTACCAAGTGAAGGGTTCAGTTATGGGTCTAGTGGAAACTGCATGGAGAAGGGGCCATGGTCTAGAGGAAGGAGCACTAAAACTGGATTCTAGATATGCTGGTTTGAAACTTGCCTGTTGCTTCCTACCTGTATGACCTTGGACAAGCCACTTAATCTTTTTGGATCTATTTTCTCTTCTATTAAATAAAATGAGGGAGTAAGATTAAATCAGTGGTTCTTAACCTGAGGTCTATGAATTTCATGGATAGATTTCATAAGGTCCATGAATTTGGATAGGGAAAATAATTAAATCTTTATTTTTAATATAATTGGTTTCCTTTGTAATTCTAGATATTTATTTTTATACATCTAAAAGCATTCATCTGAAAGGGGGCCCATAGGCTTCCCCAGGCTGTCAAAAGGGATTTATAACAGAAAAAGAATGCCTGACCAAGATGATTTCTAAGGTCCCATTACCTTCTAGCTTGAGATGTAGGAGACTATGACCTTCTTATCTATGACTGAGCAAAACTGCTGAAGGATAGCTTGAATCTGGATGAGTAGAAACATTTCCTGATAGGAATGCATTGGGGAAATCCTAATGTGGATGACTCTTATATCTCCCTTCCTGGAAGCCTTTCAAGCCAAAGGAGAGTCCCACATGTACAACAAAGTCCTATGAGTAGGGATATAAGATTATTTCTCTAGACTTCTGCAAATCTAAAGTGTCTGTAGTTTTAGAAAAGGGGAAAATAAAATAGAAGCCAGAGCTGAAGGGGACCTAAGAGATCAACTAGTCCAACTTCTTCATTGCTTAGATGTGGAAACAGACTCAGGAAGGAAAAATGGTTACCCAAAAGTAAGTAAAATTACTTATTCTGTTATCAGCAAAGGATTCTTTAGCTTTCTAAGAGAGTTGGGATCATAGCACAGGATTGCTCATTATCTCACAAAAATCCATCTTATCTCAAATTCCAAAATATGCACTATTTCCTTTTCAGAATTGTGGAGTAGTAGGATTGTAGTTAATAGATATGCTAGGTGGCTCAGTGGATAGACCACCAGGTCTGGAATCAAGAAGACATGAATTCAAATTTGGTCTTAGAAATTTACTAGCTGTATGACCTTGTACAAAGCCCTTAAACTCTATTTTCTCATTTATAAAATGGGGATTAAAAAAACCACCTCCCTCCCCAAGGTTAATGAATCAAATGAAATGTTTGTAAAGGTCTTAGCATAGTGCTTGGCACATACCAGGCACTAAATGTTGACTATTGACCTTGGGTAAGTCCCTTAATCCTCTTTGCCTCAATTTCCTTATCTGTAAAAATGAGCCAAAGGAAGAAATGCAAACTGCTTCAGTGTCTTTGCCAAGAAAATCTCAAATGGGTTCACAAAGAGTCCAACACAACTGAAAAATGACTCAATAATAAATTATTATTACATAGCAAAACTTCTCCTTTTTGGTAGGTTTTCCCAGAATTCTTCCTCAGTCTTACTCCTTTCTCTCTCCTTCCCAGAAACTTCCAACCGACCTATAGCCACAGTGATGAGGGGATTTAAAGCAAAAGAAAGCTGCCAAGAGGTAAAGTTAGCTGGATAAAACTTCATGGAAGTGGAGAAAAGGGGGCTCATCACCAAAGGATTCAGGCAGAGAGACAGACAAAGAGGATAGAGATACAAGAGATAAACAGAGACAAAGAGAGGATATTAAATAATGGGCATATATTCGTGGAGAGGAGAAGGGATATAATTTTTTAACAGGGAGAAGCACTGTTATTCAGAGCAGGGGCTTGCCTGACCCCTGGGCTTTGACTCCCAATGTAGAACTCTGCACTCCCTCTGGGAAGGAGGAGAGCCCTCCAGGTGAAGTGATGACTGAGCAAAGCTTTCTCCCTGTCTGACCTTAGAAATGACCCTCTATTAGGTACAACTGCAAAGCCTGCTGAGTTATCTCTCCAAGCTGCCCCAACTGCAGCTTTCCTCTCAGACATCCCCAATGGCCATCTTCGTCTGGAATGTCTTTGTCTCTTCTTATAGCTTTTGAAGGGTCACTGTTTAAATACATATCCACAACTCTCCACCTAGCCCAGAATTTCTCCCCTGGGAGCTGTGGTCCTGATCATCCAAGGCGTAATAATAATAATAAAATGGGGGCTTGGCAATGCATCCTAAAACACTTTTTTGTTTGTCTTCCTCATTACACTAGCTCAAGCTGATATTAAGATTCATCTGCATTCCCTGTGCACACAGAGACTGACAGATGGTGGGGGAGGTGGCTGGGGGCTGGAGCAGGGGGAAGCCATCCTGTGATAAAACCTTGGCCTTGGACAATCCACAAAGCACAGAACCCACAGGCCAAGCACTGAGAAAGGGGTTTCTAATCCCTTTTGAGGAGGGGCCCCCTTCTCAGTCTAAAAGATGGGACTTAAAATGTAGAGACTTACATCAGACCTCAGAGGTTAGATGATATCTCCCATCTTCCAAGATTCCAATAATATTACAGGAATCTTCCAAGATTCCTATAATATTACAGGAATCTTCCACCTCACCCCCCTCCATATGATGTAACAGTTTCCCTCAAAGAACACTGATGAGAATTAAATGAAGATATTTCCTGATCAGGAAGGGATCAGAAGATCATAGATTGAGAGCTTGAAAGTGCCTTTGAGGCCATTATGTCCAGTCTCTTCATTTTACAGATGGATAAACTGAGGCAGAGAGAAGTTAAATGAAGTTAGTAAGTATGTGAGGTGAAGGCCCTCATTTTGGGAGATCACTTACATTAGCCTCATTTTGCTCTTCCTTTTAATTTGCTTTTAGAGGGCTTTTGGAAGCAACTCTATCTGAAACTGTTGAACACCAGCACTCTGACTACCAGGCTTGGGTGACTGAACCACAGGGAGCAAGAAGCAGTTTAAAAAAAAAAAAAAAAGGAAGGAAGAAAGAGAGAGAGAAGGGAAGGAAGGAAGAAAAAGAAGAAGGGAAGGAAAGAGGGAAGGAAGGAGAGAGGAAGCAAGGAAAGAAGGAAGAAGGAAAGAAGAGAAGGAAGGGAAGGAAGAAAAAAAGAGGGAGGGAGGAAGGAAAGAAGGAAAAAAGAAAGGAAGAGAGAAAAGAGAAAAAGAAACTGTAGGAATTGTCCATTATAAAATTGCCCCCCCTCCCAGCCCCCAGCCACGCTCCCAAGAAGGTAGAGGTCACTAGTCCTGACCTATCACTCATTATTCAACTAATAAACTTGAATTGAGCACCTACTATATACAAAGTCCTTTTGAAGGTAATGAGATGGACTCAGGGACAATACCTGCATCCAAGGATTAGGGTCCTGACCTCAGCCTCATAGAAAAACCTTCAGATGAGAACAGGTCAAAGAGGGTTAGAAAAGATGGTTAATGTCCCCAGACTGGGGGGGGGGAGGGGTGATTGAAAAGACTGAGTTTTAAGGAAGTGACTATCTCTAAGTCAGAGGTAATACTGTGCTCAAAGTAGGAGACAAAAACTTGGCAAAGGGAGCAGATTAGCCTAGACTTCCAGAAGAGAATCTGAAAAGAATTCAGGCGGAGAAAATATCTTTCCTCTCTGAAAGGTCTTTAAGGATGAGATACATGTGATGGTTTTCAGGAGACCCCAGTTCAGCAGCAGATTAATCTTTCCATAGGTTTAAGCAGGACCACTCTTCCCTTCTACAGCTTATCCTTCCCTTGAGAGTTAGGGACGACGCTGATAAAGGTGAACAGATTCCCTTGGTCAATACCAGTCAGCATCTGGTTTTAAGAGTTGCCTAATCCAATCTGTGTCAAACTCAAATAGAAATGGGGCCATCAAACCACACGTAAGGATCCTGGGGAGTCATTTATTGATTCGGGAAAACAATATTAATATTATCCATGCTTTATTACAATTTTATTAAATACTTTTCAGTTGCGTTTTAATATGGTAGGGAGACACTCACGAGTTTGGTGGGATCGTACCCGGTGGAGTGTGGTACATCTCTGACCCAGGGTCATAGTCAGTATATGTCAGAACTGAATTTGAATTCAGATCTTTCCGGTTCGGAAGCAATCTAATCCATAATGACTCTTCTAGAGATAGGTGGGGATGGATTGCTGGATCTGATGATTCCTAGAGAATCCTAATCCAGGGGGACTGAATGAGTAAGGTCACAAGTGCTCTTTAGCACTGTCCAGGAGCTGTTCCTTAGCCCCATATCCTGGCTCCTAGCTGGGAGGAGAGGGCGCCTGGGTCCCCTGGCCTATGGGCCGGCAGGGGAGGAGTTAACTCCGGAGGTGCCGGCTCCACTCACTGTACCTGCTGCCGCCGCCACTGCCGGTGGGAGGGAGAAAGGGAGGGACGAGGAGAGAGGGAGCCGGCTGGGCGGCGGGAGCGCTCCAGTCTGGGCCCGCGCTGTAGCCGGGAGCAGAACGGGAGGGCTCCGGGAGGAGTGGGCAGACAGTGAGGGGGGCACGTACGCCAGAGGGCGCGCCAGTCCGAAGGGGTGGGCTGCCAGGCTAGGGGCAGGTTTCACCACTGGAATTAGGCTGCAAAAAAGGGGGCTGCGAGATAGTCCATCGCACATCTGGAAGAACGAGGGGGGCCCAAGGGCGGCGGCGCCACTGGAAACGAAAGGCGCGCAGGACGCACATCTGGACCCAAGGAGCGGTCGCGCAGCTGGATCAAGAAACGAGCTCAGAACGCACAGCTGGGACTTAGGGGTGGGGTGGTGGGCTAACACCTCGAACAGCTGCAAGAGAGTGAGAGGGCAGCCACACAGCTGGACTAAAGCAGGGGGCGGGGTCCATCGTAGACAGCTGAAAGTGGGAGGGGCGCTCCCCGCTGGGAGCCGGAGAATGGAACAGTAAACCTAAAAGAGAGGGGAAGGTGAAGGGGGCAGGGTGGTACCCCAAGAGGAAGAGGGAAGGAAAATGCAACTCACTCGCTGCTGCTTCGTGTTCCTGGTGCAGGGCAGCCTTTATCTGGTGAGTAGCCCAATGCTGGGCGGAGAGGGCCCTGGGTTTCTAGGCGTGAGGGAGTGGGGGAGGAAGGCGGGAAGCTTCTGAGGACCGAAACTTTCTCTCCCACCCCCACCTGCCAACTTCCCGAGGCTGGAAGTGGAGAAGCGAGAGTCCCGGGGCTGGAGCAAAGAATTGTGCAGGAAAGGGTTAATGGACCGGGAGGGTTGGGTGGCACGTCCTTCCCATAGTGATTCCCTGGTGAGGGAGAGGAGTGGAGAATTGAAGGGGGAGGGCTGGGGACAAGTCCTAAAGGGTAATGGGGCCCTCTCCTACGGGACGAACCACAGGATGTTAACCCATAGGCTGCCCCCGTGGGCTCCCCACCTCCCGCCTTCCGAGCAATTGATCTTAGCCCTCGGGGAATAGCGGTAAATTGGTGGAAGGGAAGAACTCTAGATTTTATTCTGGATGGTGGGCCGTCCCTCTTACCACTTCCCTCCAAGCTCTGGGTCCCTCAGTGCGGAGTCAGGTCTGAAAAGGGTCCGGCCCCCACCTCCCAGCCTCTCTCTCTCCTTCGCTCCCTCCCTTCCTCTCCGCCTGTTGTTTTCCTCTCTTCTCTCGGCTGCGCGCAGCCCAAGCCCCACAGGACTCTGGCAGCCGGCTCCCCGCCCCGGGCTCTCTCGGCAGCTGAGCGGAGCTCCCTGATTCCCTGTTCCCTTTTTCTTGCTTTCCGCCCATCGCCACGGAAACAGGTCCCCCTCCCCAAACTCCTGGACTTCTCCCTCCAATTGCCATTTCTGTTTTTCTGACCCACCCCCCTGGCCGCACAAGGAGAGTCTGTCTCTTACACTTGTTCCCCAGCCCTTACCTGACACCCCCCCATGTCACCTTTTTTTTTTTTTTCTCTCACCACCTCCAAATCACTCCTTAAATCTTACGTGGAAGCCCAATCCCCAGATGCACATTTCTGGTCCTGTGCCACATCAACTAATCCCACCCCTCCCCCACTCTATATAAAACAGTGCTCTCTTCTCAGCCAGCCAGCCACCTGTGGCCTTCATCTCTATTCCACACCTCCATCCTCAGACATACGCATGTGGGTCTACGATTCCTAATACTTAAGCTCCCTCCAGGACCCCATGTCCTCTTATTCCCTATCTCTAGGTCCAGGAGACTCACCTGGCAAGAGGGAGTCCAGTCAGTCAATCAATAAACATTAAGCCCCTAGTATGTGTCAGGTACATGATACGGAGATGGATACACAGTCTCTGACAATAACAGAAAGGAGGAAAGGTATTTCAAAAGGATCAGGAGTGCCCTTCAGAAGGATAAGGACATCTGTCCTCATCACTAAATAACCTATTTATTACTGACTCTTTTCCAAGTTAGAGTCAGGGAGCTGTCCAGCATTTTCCATATGCCATTCAGTGGACCTAAGTCAGTATCCGGAAACACACATGCTAGCCCAACAAAGATACTTACAAAAATACTCCTGCACACATACTGTGTTACCTCAGGCTACCATGCCTAGGCTAGATTCCCTCAGATTGTCCATATGCTTGGACATTCTTTCCTAGCAGCACCCTTTCCCTCCCTCTCTCCTCTAGAAAGATTAGTCAAGGGAGAGAAAATTGACATTCTCTAGCTCAGCTATGTCTTGGGAGGTGATCGTGTGTGTGTTTGTGTGTGTCTGCCTCCCCCCCTTCCACTCCCTCCACATACAGATATACATAAATAGTTCTCTATTTAGAGTATGTGTACATATGTATACACATATAACACATGCATACATATGCATCCTTAGTCATGAATACAAGCTTTTTGTGGTTTGGTCCATGTTGATATTGTCTGCCCTTTTTAATGTCTGGATATCAGTTTCCTAGTAGTACATCCTATGTAGATTGAATGTGCTGTCTCAGGCTGGGTGCTGTATTACTTCCTTGCTAGTAAGATTTCAGGAGGAAGAGAGCCAAAATTGAAGGCA